>VZUA01102283.1:38674-57440 GCA_013401035.1 Horornis vulcanius
GGGGCGGCAGTGGGGCCTGGAGCGGGGCGGGAGTGGGGCCTGGAGCGGGGCAGGAGCGAGGCGGCAGGCGCTCTCAGGGAGCGAAACACGGTCACCTGCGCAAGTGTGGAGGAGGGTGAACGCTTCTCGAGCCCCAAACGATTGCTTTAAAGAATGAAGTGGAAAAGTGTTCTGGTAAAAGCGAGTCACTATACGAGAGTTTCAAAAAGCACAGGGTTTTTATGTTTGCTTGCTTGCGTCTTTTACTCTCCCTAACTGCAGAGGAATCTCGGGTCTCTTCAGCTTTTTAGGACATCTTTGAAACTGAGTGGTTTGGTTTCTTTGCGATCCTCCACTTAGTCTAGATATTACCCTAGTTCTGTTATCACCTAACTGTTCAATTTATCACATCACTGTTCAATTTATACATGAAATAAATCTCTTTGTCACTACCCAGCATTTCTTGTGTGTTTCGGGTTCTGCCACTACTAGAGTGGCACACAGAATTTTGTGTTATGCCACTACTAATATAGAGAGGGTCTGGCTCACTTTTCTGTTTTGTAGAAAAGAGCAATATGAAAATCACTTTAGGGATAGCTGGATGCAATGTGTCACAAGTGGTGCAGAAACAAGAAATTCTATGTCTCTCTATCTCTGCTTTGTGCTGCTCGTACTAAAGATATTTTTTTTTGCTGAAGCTAAGGCATCCAGTAAGTGCCTCCCAGGTCAGTCCATGAGCTTGAGTCTCCCTAAACCCCAGTATTTCCAGCAGTGATCTAATAAATAATTTTGTCTTTTAGCTCACTTAATTATTCATACAAGTTGGAGTAGGCTCAGTTGTGTAAGGAGTAAGAGCAACACTGGACCCATGGTAGATTTTTAGGGTATTCTTGTCCTCAAAAATAAAAAAAGATTTCAAGATGTTGTTAAAACATTATTTTTGCTTGAAGGGAAAACGGTTTTGGTTTTTCAGATTGGCATAGAAGAACATAAGCAGTGTCCTAAATATCAGGCCAGGAATTTAACCACTCAGATGTATCTTTGGCATGCAAATGCAAAAATGAATAGACTAATATAGTAACTATTTATTTTGTTGGTGCTTGAGTCCATGCTTGAGAGTGTTTTCTCTTTCAGCAGTACAGTCTATTTCATTACCTCACTTAGACTGACATTTTCTCTCAAACATAGTGAAAAAAGCTGCCTTAAAATTTTGGCAATACACTTCTCATTTAAAATTGCATTTTTTTCACTAGTCAAATTAATAACCAGAGCCATTCTGCTTTCCTTTCCTAGAAAAAAATTAACATTGTATTTGCATTTCACAGGGCAAAATTAGTATGCTGGAAGAGAAACACATGGATTTCTACTAAGTCCGTTATCAAGAACCTGGTTTTCCTCAGTTTTACCATTGCTGTTTCTTACGAGTATGTGGGCATAGCTTGGAAAGGAAACCATGAAGTTTCTGACATGTAAAATGTATTAGCTGAAATCCAAAAGCCATTACTCACTCTACAGAGCAATTTTTCATTACCGTTTATGTTTATAAGGGAAAAAAAGTTTGCTAATTTTAATCACTTGGTGTGTTACTGCTGTCAGGTAATTGCAAATTTGCCAAAAGCTTCAGATACTTGTGTGAAAATTGTAATGATGTTGTTAACATTTTCATACATTTACCTCTAGCTAAACTTGTGATTTCAGTTCTCTTTAATAAACTCATCGCTTATTATTGCATTCCTTCTGTTTGTAGTTCATCTTTTCAAATTCAGTCTGATGAAATAATGTTCTGTGTAAGATATTGAATAGACTTCAAATATTTTTTAGGATTAATACTGCAGTAAGTACTGTGAATAACCAACACAACCTCCTTGAAGTTGCATGTATCTTTACTCTTTGGCCTTTCAGTGGTGTGGTTTCCTTTAGAGTGAGAGATTCCCACTTCTAGTCAACTTTGTTCAAGTTTAAATGATGTATGCTTCTGTGGATGTGTTTCCCTTTAAAACTTGAAAGAGTGGAAGACTTTCAGCTTTACGCCTGTTATGTGTTCATCATGGGTTTTTACACTTTGTTGCTTGTGTTTTAAGCAGATGTTTGTTGTCAGATTGAACCATGAATTGACCAAGAGGCTAAGCAAGACATCCAATACTTAGTGAAACTTTCAAGGGTGGGAACAATTGTTTGAGAGTTGCAGGCAGTGACTTTTGTCTCAGACCCATCAGTTTGTCTGAAACTATTTCAAAAGTATTTGTGTGGCTATTTCAACAAAAAGATGATGTTGATATATCTTTTTCTGTTCTATATTGTGATTGACCACTTTGTTTCCAAAGGCACACCTTACATCTGGTAGCAGTATGTGATTTTATGATTGATTAAAGTTTATCTGTTTTGTGCTTCTGCATGGTCTGTTATGGGTTATAACACATATGCACATAGAATGCAGCCAGGTGTGGGTACAGTGTCGTTATTAATATAAAATGGTAAGTTCTAAACTCATATTGAAATACTGGAGGGTCAGAGCATTGATACAACTAATTGATTTGCAGTCACTGTCATTCTTCACAATCGTGAAACTCAAGAACAACAAAATGAGTACCATGGTTTGAAATCTTTGTAGGGATGGTGACGCACTACCGTCACAAGAGAGACGCAGACACTACAGCAGAGTCGGAGTGGGAAAAGAGGAAGTTTAATTTTTCCTTTCAGTTTATGTAGATTTCCAGAAATGAGACCACATTGGAAGACTGAGGTTCAACCTCTTCAGTTCTACAGGTCTGAGAAAATGTCCATCAATTCTTCCTCCTACCAGGAGAAGAATGTAAACAATATAGACAGTGAGAGGAACATTGCTTTGTTTACATGAAAATCTGTGAGAAATTCCACTACAAGAATGCAAAATCAGAAGGCTGAAAAAACAGGGCGACAGGATGGGAATTTGAGAAAGTGATAAACAGCCAAATACAGCTGAAGATTAATTTAGCTGTTAATCTGTACAAAAAGATCTATATTTCTCACCTTTATTATGACTTCTAATTTAAAAAAACTGTACTCTCCCGTGAAATAAAATAGCAGAACTTCATACCAGAAATTAGGAAAATCTTTTTCACTCTGTGGGTAGTGCAGAACCGATTGCCTACAGTGGCCATGGGATCCTTTTCCTTGGAGGTTTCTAAGACTCAAACCAAGTCATGGATCACAGCCTGCTGGCAGCAATCTCACTTGGAGCAGCAAGTTGGGTGGAGACCTCCAAAGGACTCTTTCTACCAATAGTTCTGTGATTCTAGGGTATAAAAAAATTGGGAGTAGAACATGTATATTTTGCATGGTTGAAAAAAGTTTAACATTATAGCTAGTTTAATGGTATTTAAGATAATTTAATCCTAATTTTCACGGGGAACCTTGTAGCTTCTCTCTGACTCACATAGGCAATTAAACAATGAGCTATAAGAGAGAGCATTGAAGGAAGCTATTGATATTTATTGGTAGATTTATTTAAAAGAACTAAATGGACTTTCTGTACTGGGAAAAGCAGTTGAAGTATGAGGATTTAAAAACCTCAATTTGCACAAGTAGCCTGCAGGCATCATGATCTTAAGGTCTGAATACAACCTGAAATGATATACAGCTGTAAGAAACTTAATCAGCTCTTAAGCTCTTAAACATTTTCCTTTTACGCACTAAAAAATATGGGGTTTTTTGACCTCTAATTGCTCAGGCTGAGAAAGTTTATCAGAATTCTTTTTTCACACAACAAAAACTGGAATATGTAACTGGAACATTGAAGAATAACTGCATTAATGTAGACAGCTAGGCTTGTCTGTGAACAGAAGCATTCAGACTCTAATGGTAGAAAAAGAATTAGGCCTTCTCTGAATGTTTTTAAAATGCAATGCTTAAAAGAATGTTCCAGTGCTATAAACAGTAGAGTCAGTTGCAGTCAGATAAAGAAATGGCCAAGGAAGTTGTATCTCTTGTCCTGAAACACATATTTTGCAAAATGGCTAACACAAATGATCTTTTAGAGATGATGACTGTGCTATAAAGAAACAAGCACATACATACCTCTAAGAAATATAGTTGTGGGAATTGCACATAAGGAAAACAATGAATTTGTTAGACTGATCAGCCTTAGCCTGATCAGCCTGGGGCTTTGAAGATAACACCCCGATCTTAAACTTCCCCTGTGAATTTCCATATGGGAAACTTCGGATTGCAAAGCATATTTTGTGTGTACTTGCAGTGTTTTGATTTTCAAGTGAGGTGCTGTACTCCCCTCTTAGGTTCTAGACAGATTTTGCAGGGAAGGGTTTGCTGTGTTAGTTTTATTTGCAGCTGAGGTGGGTAGAGTTATCGTTGTGAGATATACTTGGAAAAAAGGAGCCTAATTTCTTATTAAATAGATCAGACAAATGGCTATCCTAGAAATGTGATTAACCAGAGAGAACTGGACTGCTCAGGCACAAACTATTTCTATGCTGACCTATTCATAACCTAAACTATATTAAGTCTTTTACAAAGCACTGTGGTTTTTTGTTTTGTTTTGAACATAACAGTATTGGTACATAATTAAATGTTATCAATCAGGCTAGCATTTGTTTTCACTTATTGAAAACAGATTTGTTAGCAAAACCCACAAAAAAACCCAAGCAAAAACATCTGGATGCCTGCATGGTTCCAGTGGAGGCTACCATTTTTTATCCCTCTTTTTTTTAAAAAAAGGCCTATCGAGGGGTAAAGTCATGCACATATTTCAGAAGAATAACAAAATCCTGTCCAACTTAATGTACCATGGAAAGTAGCCTCTAATGATAGATCTAACTGTAAAATTACTTTCAATATGTGCCTTTTGTTTAATGGTAGACTCTTAGAAATATGTCTCCAATTTCACTAAAGAATGCTGTAATTAGGAAATGGCTAATCAAAATACCAGATCTGGAACACAGGCCTGCTTGCAGGGGGCAAATATTTAGCCTCAGCTTTGGCTCTTGAGCTTACCTGCTCTCAGCTGTGCCTGCACAAGGGATTAAAGACTTCTTTAAGTCATACTTATGTGCTTCAGCCAAGAAGAGCAGCATCTGGAAGCAACTTGCTGAGAGAAGTGAGGCTCCAAAAAATGAGGTGACTTGATGAAGTGTCCAGCCTTTTGCAATATTCTTTGGTCAAGAGAATAGCTGAGTTAGAATTTAAGACTTGCTCTGAGCAAGAAGTGTCTGGAGAAGACTGGGTGTGATGTTGCATCCTAAAGCAGCTGGCACAGAGTGCCTCAAAAAAATAATTATGATAGCACTTCACCTCTGATCTAAAATATGAGTTGTATTTCCCTCATGGCTAATCCACTCTCTGTGACCTGGGAGATAACGAATTGTTTTTCTCTCTACTGCAGGTGGTCAGTAGCCTCACCACCTCTCCTTTTGGCACCTGTGGAGCACAAGGGGGAGTTAACAATCACTCATTCCTTTCAAATTGTACAATTCTTTAGCTGAATGAAATTAGATGCAGAGCAGTGGTTCTCAGTCCTGGTGTTTCAGATCTGCGTTTCAGATCCATGGATGAGATTTGCTGTTCAAAAGTTTGTTTTCCTCTTCCCCACATAAACTATTATGAGTTAGGTGGGCTTCATTGAAAGGTTGGTGATACTGCAAAGGTGTCCTCATTCCCTTTGCTCTGAACCATGCAGTGCTGCATGCTTTTTGTGGAATTTGTTTGCTCAGTGAGCTGACTCAGATCTGACACTGGCTAAGTTAGCTCTTGGGTGGTTTGGCACAGAAGTTATTTCAAAGAAAATGGCAAGCACACATGGTTGAAAGGAAGCAGTATTGCAGCATTGCATCAGTTCAATTGTCTTGTGAAATGTTTTTCTGACTGTGTCAGTTGACTTAAGAAAAGTCATGACCTTCTGTTAGAAACTTACTCAGGAAGTACCTTGCTTATATCTTTAGGCTACCATCAGTGTTGCTGAGCCCTTAGGAGACAGGACTTTGTCAAAAGTCTACCCACATGTAAATGTAACAAACTTACTATGTCTTTGTGGTGTATTAAAGCTGTATAAATACACTTCCCTTAAGCCTTTTGTTAGGGATCAAGACATTACATACTTCATGTGTAAATTGCTCCTGATAATTTCCCAAAGTGTGCAGGATCATTTATGCCCATTATCAACTAAAATAAAAGCTATTAGTGCTTTTACTTAAGTTCTTCTTAATCAATGTTTCCATTTTNTTTGCACACACTTTTGCTTTTGTCTACAGACACAGTATTTACCAAAAGTTTATTGGCTGTGGTAGTCCTCTTGAAAGAGAATTACTGGTTAGCCCCTCAAGGACATTTTGATCTTGTCAGGAGAGGCTATTAAAAATAGGCACCTTGCTGTTGACAGTTGTTTGTAATATTGTGCTTTTACACCAGAGTGTGGAGTTTATTTGCCTTTTCCTTCACTTTGTCAGTGCTTAATGGATGCTTTTAGGTATGAGCACTCTATTTCCATGGTACAACTAAATAGTTTGTCAGTTGCAAAGGTAACAAGAAATGTCATGGAAGTGGTGATTCTGTTGCCAGTGGATTTGTTGTTCTATGTGGATGTTACAAATTTGGATAGTGATAAAGCAACCCCTTATCATTGTAGTGGTTTTTTTATATATGTAACAGAGAGCAGATGTAAATGGGAGACAGCAACAAAACGAACACTCTTTTTTTCTCAGCAAAGAAGAGACCAAAAAAATCAAGGTCTCTTCATTTCTTTTGGCAAATAACTGTGTGGTAGCAGTTGGCATCAGTTTAGAGAAAGACAGCTGTGGAATAATTTATTTTTCAGTAAATTGCTATCTTTAAAATTTAGAGATTAATTTTAATCTTGAAACTACAGCTTTTAATGCTATTTTTAGAAGGTAATTATATAATAAAGGAATTACTTAGTTCTGTAAGAGGACCTGTGCTTTAGTTGTAGAACAATGAAACATGTTGCCTGATGTACATCAGTAAAAAAACCTTAAGAAATAAATGCTTTTGAACCATATGGTTTGTAAGCTTCTTACTGACTACAACTTCTTTTTTTATCCATGGTATCATTATTGAAATTACTTCTATGCAGTTATCATTCAGTACTTATTTAATAGACTTGCAGAAGTGAATTGTGTCTATTATTCTAGAAGTTTTGAGCTAATTAGAGGCAGTTGGCATGTATTTTGTACATGATGTTCCTTTTTAAGCATCAGTTTGAGTGGAAGTTTAAAATGCTGTTTTGATTTTGTACCTGAATAAATACAGAATGAATACATGCAGTTGAAGAGAATCCTAGCAGGAACCACAGATGAGTAGACGTTCGGCTCGTCTTCATTTATTGTTGCTTCAATTTCTTTCACTCCACTTTCCTTGTCATGAGGAAGTTGGAGCCCTCTTCATTTACAGATGTCTCTTTAGCACATTTTTTATTTTTCCAGTGTTACGGCGACAATGTATCTTGGTTCACATTAAATCTCAAGGAGCTACAGATGTCAAGAGAGTGACATATTTAAAAAGGGAAGGCAACTATTTAGAACAACACTTGAGCATATGCTAACTTCATTCCTATTCAGACAGCTCTTCAGCACATGCTTAAAGATGCTCTCAGTAGAGAAGCTGTCTAGCCTCAAGACTGAAATTCAAAATAAGCTGAATTTACAGCTTTTAAAAAGTCATTTGGCACATACCTTCCCTATTGATTTGAGTAGGGTTTGCTGGTGTTTCAAAGTTCTGAAAAAAATTGTCCATCTAGTCTATGGCTAACTTTTATCCCTACATGCAAGGATATAAAGAGTTTCAAGCAGATTCTTCTATCAGGATCTTGAGAACAGTGCTAAGCTTAAGAATTCCCCTAATTATCCATGCTCTCATAGAGAACTTATCACAAACCTCTGACCTCTGATTTGAGGCATCCAGTTAATGCTTGCTAAAATAGTGCGCTTCTATTAAAGTAGATGCCTTTTAAAACTGGATGTCTCATTTTGGATATACAATGAAAGATGTTAAATCTTGGTATGGCAGTCTCAAATATTCAGTTAGTGATTCAAAATATGTAGGAAAATAAAGTTCAGAATAGTCTTTGTAATGCTTTTGTTAACATCTACAATTTTAACTGCATATGAAACGTGATTCATTTAGATAGATTGAATTTTGTAGGATGACAAGGTAGTCTGATTAAAACAAGTGTTCAATTTGTTATTTAGATGAAGGTATGTTTGTAGTATTTGTGTTCTAAGTGTTTCAGTATTCCATGAGGGAAAAAAAATGGAACTGAGGGTCAAGTGACATAAAAGTGTAATGGTTCTTTAGAACTAAGATATTAGTCCAAAGAAAGTGGCCCCAGTCACTATAAGTTTTAAAGTAAGCTGAAATAATATATGTCTGAATAGCTTACACCCTTTTAAGTATTTCTAAAATTCTGTGTAAATAATTTTTAAAAATCTTACCTAAACCATAAACCATTAAGTACAGAAAGGTTGGATGAAATCCAAGTAGCAGAAAATAACAAAGAATTACAAGCAAGGTGGGATGTGTTGAAGAGTAAATTGCACTCATGATTGAAAGGTAATATGCACTCCTTATATGTCATAATTGTGAGATAATGTTTGAGATCCTGGGCAGAGGAGAAAGTACACAAATAGGGATATAAAAGCTCTATCTGAAAATAAGAGCTGCATTAACAATACAAGGTTGTAGAAATTATAGGATGAAGCTGGCCTTGCAATACAGAAAGTGGAAAGAAGGTAAAGGTGGAATATAAGAAGAAATATAATGACATGGGAGGTTATGTTGTATAAACAGTAATTTCCACTGTGTCCAGAATAAGAGAGACTCTGGGGAGGAGACATCAGGGGTCTTCAATAGATGGGAAGAATCATTCAGACACTGAAGAGCTTGAAATTGTCAAAGAAATGAAATGCTTTCATTGTCTCACGATTTACAATGGCAAATTCAGGACAGATGTCTGAAAGATAAGCATTTTTAGGAGTCTTGAAGGGGAAATATTAAAGGAAAGCAGAGAAAGAGAAAAAAAATCTTTAACTGTCTGATTTAAAAACACAGTCAAGTGAACTGGATCCAAACTGAAAGTATGAAGAAAATTGTGACTTATATTGACTGATATATTTTGAGTAGTATGGTCAAACTCTCTGTGATGTTTATTGGCTTTTAACTGTGACTCAAAATACGTTCTGACACCAGCAGCTGCAGATTAACTATCAGTGTTTTTTAGAGGAATTGGGAGTTTTGGACTGGGGGAAATAGTACAAATGATACAGTGATGTTGATCAGATCTAGATTTTTTTCAAGCTATTTCCTTCCACAGCTTAATTTTGGTTTTTTGTCCATGTAAAGTTTTACCCTGATTTATACTCTAATGTAGTCAATATAGCCATGAGAACTAGTCAATACACTCATGAGAACTTTATCCTGCAGTGGGAATTATCCTAATGATCTAAATTTGTTACTGCATCTTTGATGTGTCCCTGTCTTTTCCTTGCTTCTGTCTAGTCTTCCATACAGAAAGATGACCTATAATTTCCCCTTTTCTCAGGCTTCTTCTCCCCACATCACTGATTTTTTTCCACATAACTCTGAGTCCGATGTCTCTGTTTAAGTTATTTTGGTTGGCATGGAGTTTATCTTCCCTGCCATGGCCACCTCCGTGCAGTGAGAAGCACATAAAAATAGCCAAATATGACATGGCAAAGTGGGAGCTAGGCTAGTTAAGTGAAGTATTTAAAGAGACAGTAGTACAGCAATGCATGACTTGATAATGACTTTGTAGAATTGTTTCAGTTCTCAATTGTGGCTCAAAAAGTGTTCTCAATTTTGTTCATGCTACTTGAATTTGGAAAGAAAGGACATTTTTTATTAGACTATGATGTATTGCACTTTATGTGCTGCCAGATATCCACCCAGTTTCCCTCTCCCTCCACAGGATGGTGGGAGGCACGAAACAAGATGAAAAATGTCTTAGGTTGAGTGAAAGGCTGAGAGATCATTTACCAATTGCTATCAGGTGCAAAACAGACCTGCAAAAAACTATTTTACTGCCAATTTACTGCCAATTAACTTACTACCAATTAAAACCAGAACTGGATGGTGAGAAAAAATATAAGAACTAAAATACTTTCCCACATCCTGCCCTTCTTTCACAGGCTCCTTCATTTCCAGGTGCTCTTCCTCCTCGTGGCTGCGAGTGGCACAGGAGGATGGGGAATGAAGTTGTGATCAGTCCATAAGAGTTCCACTCTGCTGCTTCTTCCTCCTCACAATTTTCCCTGCTTCAGTGCTGGAACTCTGCATGGTCTGCAGTCCTTCCAGATCAAGTCCTGTGTGTAGGTCTTCTGGATGGGTTGCAGTTCCTCAGGATAAGCCTTCTTCAGCACTGGTCCTTCACAGGCTGCAGTTCCTTCAGGACATGGCCACCTGCTCTGATGTGGAGCCCTCAACAAGCTGCAGAGTGGGTAACGGCTCCATCCCAGGTCCCTTCCATGGGCTGCACAGGAAGTTTCTGCTGTGGTGCCTGAAGCGCCTTTCCCCCTTCTTCTCTCACCTCAGTGTTACAGGATTATTTCTCACACTTCTGTTTTGCTCTCTCACTCCCATATGCAGAATGTTGCTCTCCCAGCAGTGCTGCCCTCGTGGCTGAGGGCTCAGCAGTGCCCTGTGGTTGCCTGCAGGGTGCCAGCTGCAACCCTCCGTGCCTGGCACGGGGCAGCTCTGGCCTTTCCTCGTGGAGTCCCACTTGGGAACCCCCATTGCCACCTACATCTGGTACTGAGAAAGCTGAGAAGAACAGGCACCTTTTACACTATATCGTGTAAGAGGAAGCAAAACCCAGAGAAATCAAATCAAGAGAAATTATAGGTAATTTTGTTTTAATTATAAATAAAATAAATTACAACCATGGAAGACAAAACAGGAGTTTATACAGTGAAATCTTTTGGCTGGTGGGTGATGTGTAACTTTTAACCATTGCTGTTAACCATCAAGGCCACAAGATCCTTTTACACCTTTGCCATCATTACTGTTCCTTCTGGGGAAATTTTCCTTTGACAGAAATGCTAATAGTACTTTCTTCTCTCTGTATCAGGTGTTGTAATTAAAAATATCCATTCCTTCAGACATTATTTTTCTTGTAGTGACACCCCTACTACTTTGATTTTATGAGTCTACTGCCATATAATTAGTTTCATAAATTTCTTAATATCTGTTACCCTGAACTTAAGTGTACTTTTAATAGGGTCTAAAAAGTACCCGAATAGTGCTCTTCCTACAAGATGAAGTGGTGGGAGTTTCCTCCAGAATGTGTATGTATCCTTTCTATTTTCTTCTGTAGTGTAATGGGACTGGGAGCTGTTATGTAAGGATTAGCTGATATTTTCTGTATAATGTGTCCTGGAAGAGAACAATAGGAGTGTGTAAAAAATTCCAGGAAGAAGCTGAGAATGTGTTTTAGAGGAGAAGAGTCACCCAGCATACGCATTCAGCAGCCAAATTATTGGTACTGTATTTGGGACAGCTGAAATAATGATATAACTCAAATCTTGGAGGGCATATAGAAATGTTTATTAAAAGGCTCATCATTTTTGTACACTGTTCTGATACACTGAACATGATTGGTCATTCAAGCCAACACCTTTTCGTAAACATCTTTACAAGTAAACAAGTTGGAAACCAGCAGGTGCAAAGATTAGAAATTGTGTAGAATGTCTTCTCCCAGCTCTTCCAGAGCAATCCCTGGGAAAGTCTAGCTGACTTGGATTCCCACAGGCTCTGCAGCTGCCCGATGCCTAAAATTTTCTCCCTGACCAGGCTGTCAGTGCCCACACCAAATTATCTGTTGTATCAGGAAAGGGAGGCTGCTGTGAGTTGTGGAAATTGAGTTTTCAAGTTAGCATTTCTGTGAAAAAAATTGCAGACATTATGCTTTAGTTGCAAAATTACTGATTTTAACTCACAATACTTACAAAAAGAGAAAACAGTTTGTAGATTTCCTGCTGTATGGATTCCAAAGGATAGATCCTAAGAAAATTATGGAGGAAACATCTGAAATGCAGTATGAGAAATTCAGTCCCAAGTGTACTGTACATGAGAAAATTCATAGCTGGAGAGAGGCCAAGAAAATCTGCCAATCTTCTGTTTGAATTGAAATGAAAAATGTACCAAGATGTCACAGTAAATGAAAAGAAGTAATAGTAAATTAAAATTTTTGAAGATGAGTTTTGGAAAAAGGTTTTGCTGGAAAAATCAGATGCTGGGTGGGAATGCTATGGTCCTTTCACGTGGAGCAAAAGTCCGCGGTAAGTCAGATACTTATCAACAGGACAGAGGAGCTAAAAAAGGCATTGAATAGGTTCATATGTCTCATACAGGAAATTGTGAAATCAAGGAGAGTGACAACATTTTTTTGAGATCGGGGAACGTGGCAACTTGGGATTGGTAAAAAATGAATGCGCTGTAGGTCATTCCCCTATCAAGAAACCTGCAAAATGCTGCCATAGGCTAGTTAGACTGGATGAGTTCGCTTTTGATTCTTTTAGTGGGATTCTTAGAAATTTTCAAGACATTTTGGGATTAAAGATAATATTTCATTAGTCATTGGTAGAACTTTTGCTATGGGAGATCCAGGTGAATAGTGCCATTTCCCCTTGGATTTATGGAGGCTTTACCAGCAAAATTATGGACTGCAACTGTGCAATTAGTGCTAAGGGCATGCTAAGCTAAGTTCTGTAATTTCTGTAATGAAGTGGGTGATGATTGCTGCTGCAAGTTGAACACAGTTCCATTTTCTGAAAGCTACTTAAAGATATTCTGAAAGCTACTTAAAGATGTAAAAGTTCTCTGATTAAAGTGATCATTTTCTAATTGAAACGAGCAAATTTGCCTTGAGATATGAAAATCAGGCTGCCTACTTTTCTCTTCAGCCCCCATACTCTTTTCACATACTATGTTATGCTTTGCATACCTGAGACAGAGGCATGTTTTGCGTATCTTCTGTAAAAATCCTGTTAAAAACATAGCCTAGCTAGTATCTAGGCAAGATAATGTTAGCTTTAACTGAAACATCATTCAGCTGCATTACGTTTTAGATGCCTGAAGGATCCCAGATGTGTTTTTATAGTGCAAATGAGAAAATGGATGCATCAAGAATGAAGGGTTACACCAAATTTATTAATTAATTTTTTTGAGGAAAGATGTTCTTTTATTTCTCATTAGACAGGAATTGACTGTGATGGTGCAATTCAAGTATTCCTAACCCTTTCAAAGGGCTTTATATAGCTGGGAAGTAGTGACACTTTGTGTATAATCACTGCTTCAGCTGCTGTTAACACCTCTGATCTTACCCTCTGGTTCCTGACACTGCTCTGTTCTGGAAAAAAATATTTTTTGTGAAAAAGCTATTCAACCCAATTATTTGATCCAAGTGGAATAGTTGTTTTTTTCCCCTCTTTCACTCCTTTCACCCTGTGCCCACCAAAAAATTACTTTGTGGTACAAGAGAAGTGAGAGAAGGCAGGCAGGCTAATGTGCAGAGCTAGTTCATTGCATGGCTTCGTAATTCCAGAAGCAGCAATCACTTCTGGGTGAGGAACTATGGCCTTATTATCATTACAGGCATGGCTCAGTTTTTTAAAACTAAGATGAGTGATTAAGCTTAGCTGTAGTTCTAGTTGCTTTTCTTTGGGGCTGTCATAAACTTTGTCTTTTGGGAGACAAGGTGAGGGGTTATTTCCAGTCAGCTCAGCCTGCTAGTTCAGTGTATTTTGTGCAGATGCAGTCCATAGGAACAATCTGAAGAGGAGAGTGGGAAAGGGAAAAATGTGCAGTTTAAATTAGTTTCAGCAGGACTGAATATGAAATTGTAGACTTGCACTGTGATCGTTGCAGTAAAGGAAAGCACTTTTTAACCAGTTAAATCGATTTGGCAATTGCTGGTGATAAACAGAAAACTCTTAATTCAGATGAATGTCAGAAATGACCCATATAATTAGGAACCATGCTGTTCTGATCAACAGTGCTTTCACATGCTGTTATTCCTGTTCACTGCTCTTCTTACCTTTCTGTAGGTATTACCAAACCTAGTTTATATTCCCCATAATTGCAGCCTTACAGTACCTGAAGGGGGTCTATGAAAATGATGGAGAGAAACTATTTACACTCTTCTCTGTGTGATCATTCTGTTGCAAGGACAGGTCTTGGGTTTAGTCTCTTTTTTATTAAAAAAAATATTATTTAATTGCCACAAAACTCCTTCTTGTTATCCATGAATTTTGAATTCATTGCTCTGCTGTCCAGCCAGTGAGTACCACAGATAGCTCCAAGGAACGGTTCCCTTCTCTGTCAGGACTGTGTGAGTTTTAAAATGTCTAAAAGCAGTCTGTGCATGTGATCTCAGCCAGAAATGTCAGTGCTTCTTGCCACATGCCGTGGCAGGGGCTATCTTGCAGTTGTGCCTCAGGAGATGCATAATGATCTCGTGAATAATTTTGATGAAATTTCACTTAATGAAATCTTGACTTGTGAAAGGAAAATGGTAGCGAAAAGAGAAACTTTATGGGAACACTAAAGTCAGAGCAGCTTCAGAACCCATTTTTTTCAGTGTGACTTCCATTCTCAGCTTCAACTGAATTTCATTGTATCCAGGCTGTGTCAANCTCTGGTTCAATTTTTTGCTTGTTTTTTGACAGTATAATGATAGCATTATTGAATGTAATCTTACCTGTGAGATACCAGCTTTGCTTATATATTATATATACTGACTAGTCAATTCAGTACATGCTTTGAACCAAATACTCAATGGTCATACTGTTCTTCTAAATATATTGTTTTGATTTCACAGGTGCCTGCAGAAATATCACCAACAGCCAGTGCCAAATGCTGCCATATAACTACACCACTGCAACTTCAGTTCTTTCCATTGTCAAAAGTATTGAAATGGAAAAGTTCCTGAAGTTCTTCAGTTACCTCAATCGCCTCAACTGCTATCAACACATCATGCTGTTTGGCTGTAGTCTCGCTCTTCCTGAATGCATCAGTGATGGTGATGACAGGTATTTGGGAATGAAAATCCATCAGTGACTAGAGCCAATTGTGGTAAAATGCTCTCTGTCTAATCAGACAAGGGAAGATCCAAACTAAGCCTATGACCTCATTGCAAAATTCCTGTCTGTCAAAGCTATTGACAACATTTCTGCCACGATAATCCAAATGTAATAGAGCTCTTTTAGAAAAATGTTGCCACTGTATAAACTAAAACTGGGATATTAGGGCAGTCAGGCTTATTTTCCTAAAGAAACCTGTCCAGAGTTCTGCCTAATTTCTCCAGTCTGGCTATGCCAAAATGGAATGTTTTGTAACAACAATAGTGCTTTGGATATGTATGGTACTGTCATAAGTTGGGGTGGCCGTTAGTTAAACCTCAGATCTGTTTAGTCATTTCCTTCAGCAAAGTCAATATTTTAAACATATTTTTGGTATTAAATTAGCAGGATATGTTCAGCATCACATAAACTATTCTGGAAGCTTAAGGAACATATATTTTTTCTCCATTTACATAATTTCACAGCATTACTATGCACTTTTAAATTGAGTTTGATTTGAAAAAGGATCAGTGAGTTTAACAGAGCTAAAATCAAAACATGACACAAAAAGATGAAAATAATTTTTTTTTAACATATGTACACAATCTTTGATGTTTCTGGAGGGGAAAAGAGAGAAGATAGACTTCTTGTTTTCATTTTTTATTTCCAGTTCCTCCATTGTGAAATTCAGTGGAAGAGAATGCGACAATTGAATAAGTGTTTCAAACAACGTAACAAGATCAGGAGGTTGAAAGCTGTGCAGTTCAGAAGGAACAGACTGCTTATGAAAGAAATTCTATGAGAACTGGTCAAAAATTTAGTTGCCAATGAAAGGTGCAGTCTCACTCCAGGCAATATATGCTTGCCACTTCCAGTGCATCACAGTGATTCCTGGACTGGCTAATTAAGCTCACTAAAGTGACAGAAAATTAACCCAGAATAAAGGTGTACAGATGATTACATAGGATAGGATTAGTGGGGAGGAAAGGCAGCACAGGTAACAGTGGAATGAGACTCACCTTTAGACTGGCTGAGTTGTTAAATGCACCTGTGTACGTACCTTTATTAGCCCACCAAAAGCTATTTTCAATAAACCCTGTTTAATTGAGTGCAGTATTAGTTATAGCAGCTCTGCTCCAATTCAGTATTACAATTGTTGTACTTAAGGAATCTATAACAAACAGCCTTATGCTACCTGTTTTCTCTAAAAATTATTGAACAAAGTAAGAAAAGTGGGTTTAGGTAATACATCGATGCATTCAAATGTTCAACAACAGAACAGGCCATATCTCTGTTGCTTCACTTACTCTGCCTTGTTTGGAATTTGACTTCCACAAACCTGTTGAGAGTGAGTTGTCTGTATGAAAAGTGCAAAGCTCTTAAAACAATCAAATGACTAAAATGGTGAAAGGATAAATTTTGAATGTTTCTTTTCCATTTCTTTCCTGAAGACATGTTTTTTCTCTGGTTTTCAGTGACAATCAAAATACTTTGAGATTCAAGAGTCAGGGGTTTTCTTTGTGGTCTCCCCTTGCCCTTGCCCTTGCCCTTGCCCTTGCCCTTGCCCTTGCCCTTGCCCTTGCCCTTGCCCTAACCTTTTTGTTTTTCCTTTTTTTCCATAGCAGCAGCCTTCTTCCATTAATTCATAGTGTCAAAGCTGGAACTGGATTTTGATGTCCTGTTTTATGTCTTGGAGGTCACAGTGGTTCCTCCGTTTGTATTTTAAAATCTTTTTTTGTGGGGGAAAATATTCTTTCCCCTGCAGACTGATGGGGAAGAAAGTCCAGTGTGAGACTGCAAATGATGTAAGATTATGTTAGAATATGACTTCAGTTTTAGTAATTGTGTCTCCAGAGTGTGCCATGGATGTCACTGAAAATGCAGTGACTGTAGTCAGAGTGGCAACCACAGGAAGAACAGTAAAAGTGGGTTGGGAGTGTGCTGATTAGTTAAGTCCAATTTGGTAAACCTCAGTTGTCCTAATTTAACTTCCTGTTTCTTCTTTAAACAAGAATACCTTTTTTTTTTTCTGTAGGCAACTAAGTGATTTTTGTGATTACTGTCCTTTTTGTAGCATCCAATTATTGCAGGCAAACGCATATATTTCACAGCCAAAATTGTTTATTTTAAGGAGCATCAGATGTGCAAAACGTAGTTATTAACACCTTCCCTTCCCTTCTCAACCCAGCCCCTTCCCTGCCTTCCCCCCATAATTCCTGTCAGTGAGATCTAGAGAAAGGCATTTAACATAGTAGGAGGAAGTTCCTTTGTGTATGCTGAGTGCAGATACCAACAGTGAAAGAGACAAGCCTGTGTTGGGTCTGTTGAATAGGGGAATCTGGTTAGCAGAAAGATTCTGAAGCAGGAGAGTCACTGTGGAAAGCCTCTGGTGCAGATCTGTCCATATGCTGTAGTGCTTTTTGGGGGGTGGGGGGGGAGGCTATGGTTGTCTCGAACATGCAGCATGACAAAACATCCACTAATGTTGGGAACAGTTGTTACTGGCATCATCATTATTTCCTCCCATCAGTTACAGCTGGTTCATTCTAACGTCAGTGGTTCTATATCTGATCATAACTTTTCATTTATTGTTCTCTCTTTGTTTTGCGAAGCAATTGTTCCTAATATATGTAAAGCTTAATTTGACAAATGTTGTTTACACAGTGTGGAAGAAATGAAACTCCTGTGATGCCTGGATGTCTATTCTTAGGTATTGTTGAGAGTCTGTTGGCAGCTTGCAGCCATGGGAGCAATAATTATAACAGCACGTTACAAGAAGGAACAACAGGGAAAGTTACAAGCACTTATCTTTGGCATCCAGTGAGCTGTCATTACGTAGCTTTTCTCTGATGGTTAAACTTATGTCTGTTTCTCATTTATCTTTCATGTATTTATAAACATTGTTTTCATTAACACTTGAAGGAGATTAAGTTTCTAGGCAGAGAGCATATTCAGTATTTGTGTAGGGATTGTGTTTGTGTACAGGGATTTCTGAATACTACCACAACACTGTTGCTCTTCAGGAAGTTTCTTCTTTATCTTGCTGCAGTGAAACCATGTGTGACAGTAAAAATATATTAATTTTAAAAGCTGTATTTAATTTCAGNACCTGTGTGAAAATGGAAAATGGAAAGCTGAAGTGCAGCAAGGCTTTTTGTGTGCTTACCCATAATTTTGTAGTAAGGGACTGCTTACGTAAAGGTGTTAGGCAGCTTCCTCCTTCTTGAGTAGATGGATGAGATCTTTGCAATATGACTTAAAAATCAGCCTTAGCTCTGTCCTACCACAGTCCAGCAGCACTGCTAGGAAAACATGAAAATAATAATACCAGTGGTGGAAGAACACCTTAAACTAGATGTGCTGAACTAATGACTTCTTAAACTTTCCCAGTAGTAACTTTGTCCTTTTGGGTAATAATAGTCTGGATTATCTGACCACCACATGCTACACTGGTACTTTATTTGTTGTAAGAGAGATCTGTCCTCAGAGTTGTTGGTTATGATTAATGATTTAATCTAGTGAATTCTCCCTCAGCACTGAAAGACACTAAGAGTGGGCCAAAGTGACAACTGTCAATTACTACAATGGAGTAGTAACTTTATCTTTATTTTTAGCAACTCACATGCATTGGATTCCAAAATTCAAGAAGACAATAAAAGTTAATCTGCAATGTTTTCAAATTTCAAAAGGAAAAAAAAAAAAAAAAA
>VZUA01102305.1:10358-20705 GCA_013401035.1 Horornis vulcanius
TCTGTCTTACTCCCTCTCCACTCTTCTGAAACAAGCAAAAAGTAAATTACAGATAATTACCCTGGGGATGAGTCACTATATAAATAATTTTTTAAATAACTAAGTGTTTTAAATCACTGCTGATGAAAAAAAAAAGAAAAAAAAAGTGGTGTCATGTAGGAAAGTTTTGGTGTGGTAATTTAGTGCATTTCCTTAAGAAGTGGAAAGTAGATTGCTGATACTGCATTTCAGCTGGCATGATAAAGCAAAAGTAGATATATTCTTTGAGTACTCAAGACCTTACTGAAGGCTGTTTTTTTAAACGTGGTTTATTAATCTAAACGGAGGTAAAAATATCCTGTCACAAAAAGCAAGAAATTAAGTTAATTTTTTTCTAGAAGTCTGCATGAATTGCAAACAAGCTCATAACTGCACTTTCATCTCCATTTTTAACACTCATCTTTAATTTCTGTATAGGATTAAGAAATACACTATTAACAGGTAGAATTAGGTCTTTTTGCAAAAGCAATTCTCACTAACTAACTAAGAAAAGAAAAGAACATAGTCTATTCCTGGATGATCTTAAACCAGCAATCAAATAGCCAAAATTAATTAAATCAACAGAAAAGTAACATTATTGGCATAGCCGCCTTGGCATCTGAGTGATATATTCAGCTGAGATGTTCAGCTATCCTGTTTTATTTAGATGTGTACCTAAGTGCAGAGTGGTCCCTCTGAAACAACCATCAGAGTAATAACAGAATCCAGCTTTGAATTGCTAATGCTGCTATTCATCCCAATATTTAAGTCTCAGAATATTATTCAAATACCAGTCTGAAGGAAATGGTTGCTGGAATAAATATTCTTGTATAATTGGACAATTTTGTTTAACCAGTTTTAAAGCAGAGTCTCCAGTACTTTGAATTATTTTTCATTCAAGCAGCAGTCGAGCTGGAAGCTAAAATGGATTTGGGGCATTTGTAAAATTTTGACTTCCAGCTTTCATGTTCTGTTCTGTCTATGTAGTCGTCTTTTCCCCTGGTACCTTGAGAAATTGCAACCTACATTATTGACTTAATTTGCAGTTTATTTACTTCAGATTCTGTTTTTCTAAGATTTAAATATTCAAAATATTCTGGTTTGGGGGCTTGTTGTTGTTTTTGTGGGTTTTGGGGGAATGGGGTTCTTTGACCTTTTTTTGATTGGTCAGTGTGCTTCTTTGGGTTTTTTTTGGTTTTTGGTTGGTTTGGGTTTTTTTGTGTGTGTGTATGTGTGTTTATAATCAGCTATCATGTCATTAAATTAATTATTTAGCGGATTATTTCAAGTTAAAATTATGGGATGGTGTTTGCCCTCTTATCTTTCATTACCTTGAAATCCTTTACCACCAAAACCACATTTTATTTAAATTTAGTTTAAGTAGTAAAGTAACATGTTAAAAGCTTGATGAGGTCTTTACATATGTACACTGCATAACAGATTAATCTAGTTTCAAAACACACATTCAAACATTAAATAATGAGTTACAGAAGGCAAGGCTCTGCTAATTTCCATGTTTTGGCCATTTTAAATGATACCTGACACAATGTCACGTTGCTTCTGCATAGCCCTCTTCAGGGTTTATCTGAACGCCAAACTTTAGAAATAGAAATCACCTGTTTACCTCCAGCAACTGTGGTTAGAGACAAGATGGTTGTCTGGTGTTTGAGAGAGTAATTCATTATTTCCTCTCGATTAGATCTGACAGTCCCCAAAAGGACACCATGCTACTCTGCAATTAGGAATAAGTGATGTGTTCAGCACTGGTTGTCACATACAGTTGCATACAGAATATTGTGCTGAATTAACCAAGGTTTATGGCCTCTCTCAGTTGCACTTGGTGTCTGTTGATAATTTTTTGTCAAAAAATGGGAAGGTCTCCTTGCTTCTCCCCTAGTTTCTCCCTGCATAAAACATGGAGTGATAGCAAAAGAAAAAAAAGAAGTTATTTTACCAAGTGTGGTGGTGGTCTGAGGAAATGTTTGAGAGTTTTATCCATGCCATGTGCAAGCTCTGTCAGGGTGGATCAATGCCTGCCATGCATGAAGGAAGCTTGTTTGAACTGGCTCTGCAAGAAATCAAAACAGGAGGAGCTTCATTTCAACTGTCAGCAGGCAGTTGTTAAAAAGAAAAAGTGAAAGTATGGATACATATGTTTAATATCTCAAGAGGGCCTCTATATTACATTTATGGAGAGTTCTCTCACTTCTAGGTTCTTTTAGAGTATCCAAGTGAGAAACACTTGAATTCAGATTTTGCTGTCATCCAAAAGTTTCTCAAGGTTGTGAAGAGACCGTTTTTGTGATGCATGTGCATATAAACCACACTGACTAAAAGAAGAGAAAGAACTAGGGCACTGATGTAGTTTTAAAATGCACTTTTGCTAGGAATGTATCTGTTTCCTTCTTGTGGAATGTGAGGGTAATAGGTAGTCCAGAGCCATCAGTGCTTTTTGATGGTGACTTAAGGCAATTTAATGGTGATCTGTCAACAAAAGGGAGAGGTGAAGACAGGATTTCTATTGCTTTTTCCCAGAAAAATAAACATCTGGAATGGAGAGCCCAGTGGGTAACTGTGTCCCTGACAGACACACACTCACACACAACCCACCCTACAACTGTCATTTGGGCTCCCTAACTGGTCAGTTTCAGAATCAGCAATTCCCACCAGTCTGGGAAGAAACTGAATGGGACAGAAGGGTTATGGAGGCTTATAAGAACGTTTTTCCTTATATTTAATTGCTTTTATATTAAGAAAATGTAAAAAAATACAACCATTAGCTTTACATGGCTTTCTTCATTTGTGTTTTTTTCTCTTTTTCTCTCTCTTTCCCTTCCTTCCTCTCTCCTTTCCTTGTCCCTGCCTCCCTCCCCACTCCTGACTCCTTTTTGCACAGCCTCCATTGAAGAGGACCCAACTTCAGCAGGTATGAATTATTTACATTACATCTGCACTAGTAGTAACCACTTCTTGAGAGCTACTTTTACTAAAATCATTTTAGCCTGTTTAATTTTGTGTATAACTCAGTAAGTAAACATATCACAGTTGGGATCTATCCTTTTCTGTCTGTTCCCTCTTCTTTTTTTCTTCTTTTTCCTCAACTTGGAGTCCATAGGAAACATAATCTTCCTGTAGCATTTAAAAATATCAGTGGCATATTCCTTGCTTCTTTTGTGCTTAAACTGGCACTACAAGCTTCAGATAACAAAATCAGTCAATCAGGAGTTGGAAAAAAAAATATCTTTTTTAATGTTGGATTCTTCTCTGTCTTTATGCTGGCAAAACTCGGTCACCTGAATGATGTCCCAAAACTGACATCCTTTAAAGACCTGAGAACAAGCAATGAAGGAAGGGAAAAGAAAGGTAGCAGATGCAAAAGCATCCTGCTTAAAGAAAACATTCTCCAAACGATGGCTTGGATATCTGCTCAGTGAACTTTTATTTCCATTGACAAGCTGCCAAGCAGTGAGAATGGTTACCATCACAGTCATAAAAATTAGTTTAGGAGCTCCCCGAGAGACACAAATGCGTTGTGTTTATGTTATTGTGAAGATTAACTATTTCTAATTAATTGGCAATCCATTAGCTGGGGAGTATTTAAAGAAAAAAGAAGACAGTGTACCAGAGAAGAATGCCACTGAGCAGCCTAACATATTTGAAATGGCAGTGAGTTGTACAAACTCAGTGAGTTAAAACATCAAATAAATGGGGAATCACTTTATAGTGGCTTGTTAAAAGAAGAAAAGGTCTCCAGAGGAGCAAAAGAGAAAAGGTGAGGAAAGTGAATGAAGAGAGGAAGATGGCGAGGAAGGATTGAACACTGTTTACAACGCTAACCTACAACTTGGGAGCAATATAAGTAATTAGGATACAGCAGAGAATTATAAATGAAAGGACAGAGAACAAAGCCAAGAGTAGAACGTGAGAGAGGGAGAGTAGTTAAGACTAGAACTGAATACAAAAAGAAGCAAAAGGGAGCTTTAAACGTGAATGTGGCAGCCAAATGTGCAGGAAGCAGGACTGAGATGAGAAATAACACTGCAAAAGGGAGAAAAAACAAGAATTTGGGGAAAAAACTGTGGAGTACTCACACACCCCCATGGACTATGCATTGTCATTAATAAACATCAACTTGCAACTCTCCATTTCTTGAGAGATCTGTTAGTCTTGAAATTTTCATGGAATGTGTTTTAGCAGAAACCTACTGCAGCCATTCAGTAGAGATGCTAGTTAGAAAAGGATGGGGGGTTTTACGTAGGAAAGAACAAAACCCCCAGCCTTCTTCCCTTTAAGGAAATGGTATAGATGCACAAATTGTTTTAGAGCTTGTCCTGAAGACATGGCCTCCCTCTTTGGACACCACTGCTGTTTTTGTGAGAGCCCCTAACTGCGATCTGACCAAGCTACCCAGATGCATCAGCTGAAAATGGTCAATTGGGGAGAAGTGGAATTTATAACACAGCCACGTGGGCTGTGCTACAGATATGATTTATACTAAGAGAAAAATGCATGTATAAAGTGCAACCTAACATTAGTTTCTATCTTAAGACTTTGGAAGCAATGTTAGCTCTTCAGATGCTCCATAATTTATAGTTTCTATTGATTTTGCTGCAAGATATGACTAGATGTTGCTGTTTTGAAAATAACAGATTAGTTCTTCACTCTTACAGGATTGTTTCAATACAGCTTATTTCTCAGATTGTATTGGTATTTGTCAAACTGTAGGTTCTGTTTAGAGCAGATTCCCCTCCCTCAGGGTAGGAATGCCGTCATGCAGTTTGGAAGTTGCAGGTGTGCAGAAAAATAAATAGAAACTGAATTCAAAACCTCATGCACTTACCTAGATCCTTTCAGTGGCATGTGCCTGGTAGAGGCAGTTCTATCCAATACCAGATTTTGTGCTTTTCCACAAAAAAGCACATCAAGTTTCCTCCAGTTCATGAAATTTATGTAATCATTATTCATACATATAGTATTTTTCCAATAAAATTTTCCTTAATTTATGAAATAACATGAGGGAAAATAAATTCCATATAATATTTTTATGAAGACTATGAACATCACTTCAACATTTTATGAAAATTGCAAACTTTTAATTGACATGTGATCAGGACCAAAACGAAATTTCCTTTCCTGTTTAATCAAAGGGATGAAACACTGTTATTTCCCATATGTTTTTGGGATAGGGTCTAGCTGCTCTGGCAGTGCCATCTGTGAGGAATCTTGTAGAAGCAAGTTACTAAAATTTTACTTCGAGTGTTGTAACCGGTAATTTGAAGATTAATAATCCTGTAATAATATGTGCCCTGTTGTTATCTCTCTATAGGAATGGTATTTCACTGGAGTTCCTTCAGTTTCAGAATGCTTCAGACTAATGAACTCTAATAATAACCCATTGTTTTTCACCCAAGCTGCTTTATAAGCAAGGAGTTTTTCCAGATACTCCTCACAGTTTCAGCAAAATTTTCCTTAGCAATACCTCTGGATAAGCACTGTTCTAGGTCTCTTTTTTCTTTCCTGTTAAATAGCTATGATTTTATGCCATCGTGGACATCTAAACTCTGTTTTGAGTCACTTTGCCATCTTTCTTCATTTATTTTGAATTATTTAAAATCAAATCTAATAAAATAGTTTTATTTTATTAATTAATTGATTAATTAATTATCAGTTAAATAGTTTTGCCAGAAGCTCAGGTATCGAAACTAGGAAAATCCTCAGGAAAATTCTCTTTTCTGTGTTTTTATCCCATCCATATGTGACATGAGTCTTTGGAAGTAGTTTGTTGAGCCAGGAGGAGATTCCTTTGTTGACAACTTTTTTTAAAAGCTTAATGTATCAAGCAACTCCTGTTGGATGTCCTGCTGTTTGAAACTTTGCATTCTAAAAATGTTTCCCCATGGTTTTATGGATTCTCCCCCACGTCTCCTCAAGGAGTCTGGAGAACTTTCTACAATTATTAAATATTAATTCTTCCAAGACCTAATGAGACAGAGCTCAGCATAGCACGCAGGAGTTTGTTCACTTGTCTCCACACAGTGATTTTTACTGAGGTATAAATACATCTCCTTTGAGAGCATCACTTAACTGGACCTATTCCTTGCCACTGCCACTTTATATTTTTTTTTAAATCATAGTGCTTTAGGAAACTGGGATTTTCGTCTTTGCATTCCATCTATATAACATATGCAAACACATTTAGGGTTTCATGGTAATAAATGCTTTTTTACAGTCCGAGTTTTGCTATTGACTAAATTAAGTTCAGGTGTTGTAGAGATTAAAGATTCACTACATGACAGCAACTCCTTCTTCAAAGACATTACTAAAAAATAATCCCTTCAACAACCTTGTGGCAGAGTGCAAAAGCTGCACTGAATATATGTGCACCTATTTTTTTCCCCTGGAAATTTATATTCCCCTTCCAAAATTCCGTGTGAGATCTAACTGTGCCCTCTTTGTTTAGAATTTCAACTTACATACAAGTTATTTTAGCATGTTTTTCCTAAAGGAGTAAATAGCATGGGAGGAAAAAAATCACTTTTGATAAAGAAAAATGTTGAAAATGCCATATCAAATTAAAGAGACTTTTTTTCTAAAAATCTATAGAATTAAGTTTATTTCATTAAAGGAAATTGATGGAATTTTAGAAAAGAATTAGACTGGAAGAGCACAAGTTCCAGGATGAAAGTTGCACTAAACATAACTTACAGTTATCAAAAAGTCATGAGAAATAGAGATCTAAAACTATTACGAGTTGCCCACTACCCTTACTCTAGGAGCATGGTGTTAGGCAATATATGAAATCTAAATTTCAGAATAAAAATTGAAACAAGTTACATCCTTTGTTTTGTTTCTGCTAGGAAAACTCCAGGTTTCTCTGGTGGTTGTTTTCTTCCTTGCATCTCCTGTGTTGAAGGAACTTTTTTAAGAGGGAGACCAAAACATATTGCCTCATTGTTTGTCTTTTTAGTCACAGAATAAAATAAATACAGTTTAGAGAAAGAAAATAGATTTTAAAAGATGAAAAAGGTAATATAAGTTATTTTAGTCATTAGATATTTCAAAGCTGACTTGCTAGGCATACCCTTGATGACTCTTAGGAGAGGATTTCTGGTGGAATTATTGGATCCTCGGAAATAAAATTGTTCATGACCCATGTAGAGTTTAAAAAAACACCCAAACAACACAATGGAATTTGGTACTATAATGGTAATGGTACTATAAAAATGTTGGAAAAGAATTTGTTTTCTCTTTCTAAATATTTTTGCATTCAAAAATTTACTGGATTGTCATTTTTTATAGATTTAGACTACTAGACATATTTTTACAAAAATCCCAGGTTTTCCTGTGTACCAGTTCAATATTACTTTGATATCAGAATATCAAATTTCATGGTTTGGATTTTTCATAACTATGTAAAGTGGAAGGTAGGAGGGTTCCATTTGGCACCAATCTTAGACAGATTTATATTAGTTATTTTAAAATAATTTTAGTGTAGACACCTTTAAAATAGGTAGATTTAGATGGGATATTGAGAAGGAATTCCTCCTTGTGAGGGTGGGGAGGCCCTGGCACAGGGTGCCCAGAGAAGCTGTGGCTGCCCCTGGATCCCTGGATCCTGGCAGTGTCCAAGGCCAGGCTGTTCACTGGGGCTTGGAGCAGCCTGGGACACTGGAAGGTGTCCCTGCCCATGGCAGGGGGTGGGACTGGTTGGGCTTTGAGGTCCCTTCAAACCCAAACCAGACTATAATTCTATAATTCAAATATTAGATCTTTTCTTGAACAGCTGAATATTGTAGTCAAATTTTCCTTACTTTATGTAAGAAAATGTTTTTGCCAATTGGTACTGCCTTGCCAATCAATGAGCAGGCAAGATCCATTTGGGATACTGGGAACATGTCCTTGGTTCTCAGAGAATGAGACTTAGACTTAAGATAAAAAACATTTGAGATGTACTGGCATTAATATTTACATGAAAATTATCCATATAGAAAAACTTTGCAAAATATTTGTCCTTAAAATAATTGACTGATGTAGGTTTGAAATTGGATTTCACGAAGAGTCTCTCTTCCCCATGAAAATAATAATGCCCTAGAGGCTTTTATTGATTGGGGGAAAAAAAGAAAAAAAAATGGATAAAAGAAAGTACCTTCTTCAATGGTTGCTATGATGAGTTTTGGACCTGGATGATCTTTTGGGTCCCTTCCAGACCAATCCATTTTATGATTCCATGAAGAGAGAAACCAAACCAGTTTTGGTTTTTTGTTGGTTTTTTTTCTTAAGTTCTTGAAATTAAACTTTTAAAATAAAAGCTTGACATGTCTAATCTGTTTTCTGTCTCACGCCCAAAGCATCATGATGTGTCTGGTCAAGACTTCAGTTTCCTGCTCACTGCACAGAAAGATCTGGAGTTGTCGTTTTGTCACACCTCCCAGGCTGTCTTTGAGGCCACAGTGATTTTGCAGTGGTGTGCAAAGTTCTGCCATTCAACACATTTTGAAAAGGAAAATCATCTTTCAAAACTATTCCAAGGGAAAGTATTTGCTATTCCCCCAGGGACTGTACGACAGATTTACTCTCTTGCTGAACTTGGTTTACGCATTTGTAGCAATTCCTTTTCTATTTTCTTCTCAAACTGCATATTTTATTTCTTCCGGTGCCTGGAGCTAGCTTGCTAATTACTTTTCCATCTATTCCAAGCAAAGTATAGACTAAACCAGAAAATTATATAAAGGTCGTATTGAACCCCATTCTGATGGAAATGAGGCTTATGCAGTAAAAATAGTTCTAGATGCCAGGTGGCACTGAAGGCTATTAGAGTAGCCTGTCGCATTTAAAAGCTGGAAATCTTGCTTAGGTCAGGAATGAAAATTAATTAGTATTTTTAGCCTATCCCTTAGTGACTGTCCATCCATATATCATAAAAATAACACAGTTTGGCAAAATCACTCACTTTTTTTCAACATTGACAAAAAAGGGAGCTGGGAGTTTGAAATTAGCCCGTAGTGTTGGCAGCTGCCTGAGAAAATCATACATGGGCATTTTCCATAATCTGCATAGTTTCAGGGAGTGGTATTTGTGGTGTTTGTACAATATTTATCCCAGTGTGCAGATAAAGTGGGAGATCATAGTGTGTTCCCTAAAACTGATACTGATTTATGTCATGAACTTTTCCTTCTGTCTGCTTTTCCCTGTCTTACCTGAATTTTGAGGCAGAGGTTTTCCAAGATGAAGCTTTTCATGTCAGACATCTGCCTCAGACTGAACTCCGCTCACATCAAGGCTAGGTTGGATGGGAGTGTGAGAAATCTGGTTTAGTAGAAAGTGTCCCTGCCCATGGGGTGGGACTGGATGATATTTAAAGTCCTTTCCAACCCCATTTCTAGGATTCTGTGACACCAGGTGAATACGCAGTCTCTTGGTACCAGGTCTGTATCAACAGGGTATTTTTATGCAGGTGCAGCTGTTCCCATCTGAGAAGCAGTGTTCCCCAAAGAGAGGTTTTTCAGATCTCTAGTCCTTGCTAGGACAGATAAAAAGAGCAGGACTAGATCTAGCTCTGGCCACCTAAGAGATGTGAATAATAAAAGCCAAAGATTATTATTTGGTATTTACTTCATCCTCTGATGGTGGAAAAGGAATGAGAAGATGAACAAGATACTGTTCGTGCGGCTGGAGGGATCTCAGTGGACCCTGTTACTCCTTGAGTCCTCTGTTCTCCTGAAAAGTAGAGTTAAAACACAGGAGAATTGTGCAAAAAAGCATCCTTTTTGGGGAGACACACAATGTTTTGGAAGTGAACCGCTTCAAGGAACCATTGTATGTGGCACTGAGTGCTCTGGTTGGTTTGACAAGTTGGGGATTTGTCACAGGTTGCATTCCTGCTCTTGGAGTTTTTTTCCAACCCCTGTGATTCTGGGGTTCTGTGAAAAGGCTAAACATGACAGAGAAGAGTTGACAAAATCCTCTGCTGCTAGAAAGGACAGATTTTCATCCGAGAAGTGCTGAAAATCAAGACAAGAAATTCTTGGGGAAATAAGCTGACAGGCAAAAAAAAAAAGTGGGATTAATGAGATGAGCATGGGCACAGAGGGAGTGGGTAGGAAGGCCAGGAAGCAGAGAGAAAGGCAGTAGTGGGCTGATCTGCATGGGGTTGGCTGCTGTTGCAAGGGTTGTTTCCCTCACACATTTCTGACTCCCTCTTCCAGCACACTCATGCTCTCCTGCTCTGCTTTGTGCTTGTGTTAGCACTGCACAGCCCTGTGTGGAGCTGGCGCAATACAGTCACGAGGGAAATGTAGTGACCACAGTGGAGTCAGAGCAGGAAAAGAG
>VZUA01102310.1:0-13966 GCA_013401035.1 Horornis vulcanius
CCAACCTAATGATTCTGATTCTGATTCAAATCCTTTTTCTAAGTCTAGCAAGTGTGGTAGTGAAAAATTCATCTGTGCGAAATCTGGTTGTAAGGTGGGAGTAACACCGTAAAGGGGACATAGTGTTGTAGCTTGCTTTGCTTCTAGAAAAGAAGTGAAGAAATGATCCTGCTATTCTCAAAGTATGGATTTTTCTGGATGAGGGGAAAGATCAGAGAGTCTGAATTATAAAATGATATGATTCTGGTATTCAGTGATTTAATGTAATTTAATGAAATTCCTAATTAATACCAATTTTACCTGTGCTGTGCTGTTCCACCCTTGGAACTGCACAAGGAGGGATAGACCAAAACTGAGATATTTTGTGAAGTAAATTATTTTAGTCCTGTCCCCCCACCTCCTGATTTCTTTAACTAGTTAAGGAGAAATGAGTGTATTGTAAATATTGACTTTCCTGCTCCCTGCCTTTTTGAGCCACTGTTTTTCAAATGTTGGATTTTCCTGTTGAGCTGCAGCAGCTGTTTCTGGCTGTGTAATTTAATCCTATATGTAGAGGAGAAGCTGAGCTTTTCACATCATTTCCATATTAAACCATTTCCCCAGTAGCTCTGTGTTAGTGAGGAGAGCCTTTCTTTTCTTGTCTTCAGGTGTTCTATGGATTTCAGAGTCCCTTTAGCATTTCAGTGAATCCATGAAAGGCTACAACAGCAATTCACACAATTCAGGGATGGTTTAGTCTTCTAAATAAGTGTTTAGCCTGGTTTATAAACTTGTGGTATTAATCTTGCCAGGGAGACAAATTCTTACTTCATTTCATGTGTTTGATAGTTCCAAGGCCTACTTTGGAAGAATGGTTTTATCTGTTCTCTGGAGTCCACATCACTGGTTATAATAATCATAATCCTCAGCCTGCCTAGACAACCACTGCTGATACCAGGCTGTGGGGAACATCCTCCCTCCCCTCTTTTTTTAAGCCATTTCTTTTAAAGAGAACAGTTTATAAATGAAAGTTAAAGTGACCCAGCAACACTGATAGGTATTGTGAATGCAGCTAGTTATTACCTCCCAGCACAATTTGTCTAACAAAAAAAGGGACTCATCTATCTCAAAATAGGCACAAGTGAATAATGAACGTACAGCTGGCATCTGATATTGCAGTCATTGTGTATTTTGGAAAGTCAACTGATTCACGGTTTGATTTCTGCCCACTGAAAACTGTGTAGAGTTGAGGAACCCTTTGGTGAACTGTTAGATAAATGTTTATTGTTCACTTTAAAAAGTGGTCCTCTTTTCCTCTGAAGACTTTCCTTACTGATCCCATCTACAGCGAAGAAAACTGAAAAGGAGCAGGTGGAAATGTTGTGACTCAAATATTTGCTATTTATGGACATAAACTAGTATGGCTGTTAAAAAGGATGTTACATCTCAAAGGCAGATAGCACGAGGGAGGGATGATGGTGGGAGGGTATCTCAGGCAGTTAACTATGGTTCTTATTTTGCTCATTAGTGGAATCAGGACTTACCTCCTGTGTCCTGGGAAATGAGTTAATTCTTTGAGGACACAGGGATGAGGACTCCTGCTGAGCACAGGCAGGGCTCACATGCAGGCTGTGGGCACTTGATGTTTTTCCTCCCACGCACCCATGCTTGTGCCAGCTGCAGTCCTGCCCCATCATTAGTACTGTGCTCATTCTCCTCGACTTCCCATCGCACAACTGGGGAGCTGAATGTGAAATAAAACACAAATACATTTACTTCAAGTTGCTTGGCATGATGTTGTAATTAGAAGCTGGAGACAATTCTCTCCATTTGTCATTCAACAGGGAGGAGGCATTTGTCCTCCTCCTGGTTTTTGTTTTCCCAAGTACCATCTCTTCATGGCCACTCTCTTACAGACCACAAGTTTTGCTTGGGTTTTTCCTTTTAATGCATTTAAAACTAATAAGCAGGTACACTAAGCTGATACAGAGATTGTGCTGTTCTGGAGAGCTGGTCTGGTCTGTGCTGAGAGCAGAGCAGCTGCAGACCGCCTGCAGATGTGGACTGGATGGACAGTTGCTCATGAGTGATTCCATTATGTTTCCTCAGATCCCTCTTTGAGCCGTGTTGGGCAACTGCTCCTAACCTCTAATGGCTTCCTTATGTTCTCTCCCGCTCTCGTTCAAGCTGTGCAGCTGGCTGCCGGGGGGAGAGCATGGTGACAAAGGCTGCTGCAGCACGCTTGGCAGGCAGATGCTGCCTGACAGGGCATGGACAATGAAGGAGCTCTGCTCCCTCTGTAATAGGTGGCTGCTGAGTGCTGGGTAATTGGGCTCATGCCCTCTCCAGAGTGGGTGGAACAGGCCAAATGACATGAGGAAAAGGCTGCTTTGGTGGGAGCAGTGGGTTAAAGCAAGACACAACTGTTTCTGGATCCTGGGTAGTCATAGGTTCCCTATGGCACTGACAAAGGCCCTTTTCTCATTGTGTTTTGGAACTGTTTGATCACTGTCCTCTGGCCTCATCTGAGTGGCATCACAGCTGATTGTATAATAACTCAGCCTAGCGTTCAGGACAGGCTTTGTAGGAGGCTCCGCCCAGAGCTTTTGATCAGCAGCTCCTAGTTCAGATGGAGCACAGGAGAAGTGGAGGAAGGCTGAAAAGCTATGAAATCCTTTTTACCAGAACCTCGTGCTGCCTTTATTTCCAAGTGTGCAGGAATTGCTTCTGAGATCATGGCTGTTCCTGCGCTCAGACTGTGTCCTACTGCACAGCTTGTGATGCTGGCACCCACTCACCCATCTCTAAAAAGTAAAGCTTGACAATGCCACTACTTCTGTGCTGCACATAGCAGCCAAGTCTTTGTCATCATAAATAAATGAAACACCAAAATACCTCTGCCATTAAAGAATACAAATCTTTGACAAGAGCAGACCTACCTTTGAGGTAGGTCTGTCCAGAGTTCTTCCCTCAAAGAGCTTTTCAACTCAGACCTCAGGTTTTCTTTGAACAAAGCCTACATCAGACAAACCTCTTGCAACAGAGATGAGAGAGAGAAAAGGCAGACTAGACATGGGGAAGGGTGTATAAACAAATCCCCTGCTGCTCACTTTGTCCCTGCTTCCAGTCTTGCTTTCAGTCAGCTCTGTGGCTTTCTGGGCTGAAGCAGACTGCAAGTTCATTGTGGTCCCTAGGGAACTTTTCCCATTTTCACTGGGGCTGGTTTCTGGCTTGTCCTGCTGCTGTCAGCTATCTCCTGAGCCTGAGTTGTGGGCCTGTGTCTCCTTGATGTTTGCTTCTCCCCTCTTAAGCACACCCAGTAGCTCACACATGAAGATACCACATCTTCTCCCCTGCAGAGGGGCCCACTTGGCTCTGTTGTCCCCTTTAAAGGAATACGATATACCAAGAGAAACAATTAAATTGGACACTCTATCCTAGCCCCTAACCCAGATATTTTTCTGGAAAAAGAAGGGTTTGTTGTTATAAATGTGAAACGTGCAATATAAATATTTAACTATGGTTAACTCATCTGTTAATGTTTCCTGGTATCCTTTTAGTTGTTTGTGTGCTTCTTTTGTATGATGTTTCCATCACACAACACTGTTCTTTCCCATCTCAAAATAAAAAACATCTTTTTAGTTCTCATGTAATGGAGAAAAAGAGCAGTTACCCACACCTCCAGTTTGTGCAAACTTAATAACTGGATGATCTACTTGACTGTCTTGTATTTCAGCTGGAATTTGTGCTTTCAGGTCCTGAGTGGTTTTGTTTTGGTGGCCTGGGCTGCTTATTTCTGCCAGTTCAGGAGATGTGCTTATAATAAAGAGTTTAGTTTTGCATTTGGTGTATTTTCTGCATGGGATGAATAATTCTGCTCCCATTTTCTGCTGTTGTAGACCTGTGTGAATGCAAGGGGCATTGATTAAGAGGGAAGTTCTGATAGGTGGTGATCTGGTGAGGAGCTTCTGGGAACTGTAACAAGCCTTCATCTGCAAAAGCAATGGAGCTCTGCAAAAATGAATATGGTTCCTCTTTCCCTGCTCCAGACTAAATCTTCCCAATAAGTTCAGAGAAGTGGCTGTGGTGGAAACACCCCTCTGTAAATGAACCACCAGTGTAGTGAGAAGTTACACAAATCTATAACATCTTCCCAATCCCATGGCACCAGAACAGCAAGACACTTCACAGGACAGGGACAAACAATGATACTGAGGAGGAGGAACAGACATGAAAGAAACAAACAATAATAACAAGAATAGAGGCACATTGTCATTAAATGAAAACATCTTAAACAATGACCTTTCTGACAAACCACAGAAACAGCAAACATGCAGCCTTTTTAATAACTGTTCCATACTGGAGTTTTGCTTACATATGCCCTGGAAGCTTAATGCAATCCAAATGTCTGTCCCTTGGACAAGGCCTGGATGTAAATGCTCTTTGATGCCTGAAGGAACAAGTGAAAGCTTGCAGGTTACTCAAACCTGCAGGAAACCCATGCTCCTCACTACACCTCTCTCCATTTCGATGTGAATTTTTAACATTTGATGTTTTCTTCGTATTTTTCATTTTTATTATGGGAGGGAAGTGAGGGGAGAGAGGGAAGAAGATTTTTAGTAAATGTTTAGTAAATGTTTTGTCATAATAAAGTATGCTTACTGTCTATCCTAAAAATTTGAGTACACTCAAAATAACTTGTATGGAATTTTGGTTCAGTACTGATGTTGGGCTGCTGCAGCCCTCAGCAGTATCATATTGCATTTGAAATGGATAAATGTCTCCATTTATATGATGATGAGGGGTTTGGATGAGCTGTCCTATTAGGCAAATACTATAAGCTGAAGGGTAGACAAAATACCATATGGAATTATACTAAAATCAGTTCCTTTCTAGACCTCTCAAAACAGTAGATTTCTTATGAAGAAATATTCAGATTTTTTTTTTTCTTTTTTTTTGGTATATTGAAACCTTTTAAATTTTCACTTCTTTCTAATAGCTTTCAATAGTGGGACCTATCAGATCCAATAACCATCTGGCTCCTAAATCAGGGGTCATTATGTGACTTTATCTCTCATAACAGTATCTATTAATAAATTATCAAAAGCCAACTGAAGAGCATTAGAGATTGTGCTCAACTAAACAGAGTTAAAATATCTGTGATAATGTTCACTCATGTCTATTTAATGTTTTGTTTCAAGTCTGTTAGATTGTTGTATCTTTTTCCTATGTCTTTTATCAAAATTCAGTGTTAGGTTATTATAAATGTTCTCCAACTTTCACCATTTCATTAGGAGTAATGGTTATGCCCACACCTCCAAGTCTGTAGAAAGGTGAAACAAAGTAAAATTAAACTACTGCCAATCGTATTTTATGGTGTTTCACCAGAATTAAGATGTGTGGCATATAAACCAATAACTCTTATTGCAGTTTGTAAACTAAATGGAAGTAACGTAGTGTCAAGAACTATTGCACAAATAATGGAAAATTCAGCAACTCCAAAGTGCCAAAGAATGTTTTCTCTCTAAGTAAAGTGAGAAGAGAAATGGAGACTCTGCTTCTGCTTTCTGCTGGGGCTCTGTGTGTATAGGTGTGCCTATGGGAGGAGCAGGTTGGTGGTGGGTTCAAAAATTCACCGGTTAGACAGGCAGGATCCTACCAGAAACTGCACACTGAGTGCTCTGTATCCACTGCTTCCTTCCCTGCCGGTTCTCCCAGGGCTCCCTTGGTGCTGTGAGGACAACCTTGCCCAGGCACGGATCAGGCATAAGCACATCAGCTGTAATGTATCGTGTGACTCCACGCAGGTTAATGCTTTTCATGCCTAGTGACAGACCAGGGAAGCATGCTTGGCTGCAGGCTGGGCACAGACACGTTGTACAGGGACTAACAGTGGCTACTCTTGGAGTGCAGACAGGGCTTTTTCCAGACTTGCTGTGATGACTTATTACAGTTTGGGCAGACTTTCATATAATTTCCAAAAGGGCATGTTAATGTCTTGTACCTCTTGAAAAACACAGTTTTAAATAAGATGCAGCTGCCCAGTACTTTCAGCCTGTTCCCTTGCTGCCTTATGAGAAAAGATGACTAACCAATTTACGGCAATCCTGAGCAGTAATAGCTTCAAATTTATGGTGCACCCAGTGTCCAGATGCCTCAGGGCACCTGACAGGCTATAACTTAAGACATAACTTAAAAAAAAAAACCAACAAAACCCGTGTGATTGAACACAATGGAGCCGAGGGAGAAACAGAAACCCTACTGTGTGATAAACAGAACAGCGTCCCACAAACAATCCCCAACCCAAACTCGCTGCAGCCCGGCCCAGGGGGGTGCCATTGTGCTCTCTGGAATGCCAGAGAGAGCACTCACTGCAGCTAAGGGGAAGCGTTTGGACAAGCAGGCTTGGCACATGGAAAAGCAGGACCAGCCTCAGCTTTAGTCTGAGNGCCCAGGGGGGTGCCATTGTGCTCTCTGGAATGCCAGAGAGAGCACTCACTGCAGCTAAGGGGAAGCGTTTGGACAAGCAGGCTTGGCACATGGAAAAGCAGGACCAGCCTCAGCTTTAGTCTGAGGAGTTGTGGGTTTTGTTAACCAAGGGTGAATACTTCAGAAAGGAAGTGGCAGGCATCTTACAGATGTCTTATAGCTATTGTTTTTCTTCAAAAAGCCTTCTTTTCAGGGTACAAATACACTCTTATTAGTCTAATGATTACTACATACATATAAACAGAAGCATTCTTCCATTGGTCCTACTCTAATTTCAGATACTTACAGAACTCCTTGTGGACTTTAATCTGCTCTCAAAAATCAATTTCTGCCCCAAAGTGCAGGTGTATCAAGAGTTTGAATCAGCTTCTTTTCTTAGTGAACATTGAAGGTAGTTCCTGACAGGGAGACACGTGAGATCCTCTCCCCAATTACATCAGTCTCCAGATATCTCTGCTTTATGAAGCTGAGTAGACCTGTAAAGTTTAAATAGTTCCTCCTCTGAAAGGAGGAACTTATTTGAATCATGCTATTGTTGCTTTTTGGGAAGGACACATTTCTAATTTTTTGTCTTAACTTCAAAAACATAATAATGAACGGAATAAAGAAAAATTTTATTCCTGCCTTTAATCCTCTTATTGCTTTCAAAACCGAGTGATTTAACTATGAAGTATTTGTAAGAACACAATCTTTGAAATAGCTATTGGTTTTCTTCATTTTTCCTTGATTGTTTTTTTAATGTGCATACGTAAATTTACAGTTGATCCTTGCAGACCTTGGCAATAATATCCAAAATCATTTGAGACAGAGTTATATATTTGATGATTCTTACATTTTTTACAGTCTAGTCTGACATACTGATGTTTGGGACAGAGCTGCTGAGTACCCCTGGTGTCAGATGGAATATAATGAGGATGAAAGTTTTTAAATGGAAGCATTCAACAGAAAAGCCTTTTTCAAACACTCATCCTGCATGGTTTAATGAGAACTTAATTCCTGACAAATGTTGGTGGGTTGAATTTTTTTTTTTTTTGGTTGGTTGGTTCGTTTTTGTTAGGCTCAGTTAATTTTAAACATGCTATGGTGCCCCTGATTATGCAACCCCTTAAGCTTTATAAAGCAGCTCATGGCCTAAAATATTGTTGAAGCTGGTTCTGCTGAGGCCTCTAGGGGTAAAACTCCCAGATTTGTTTAAAATGTTCACATTCAGAACTATCTTCCCTTTCTCAGAACAAAACATGTATTTGGATGGAGTGGAGCAAAGATCCACAGAGCAATTTAAGTGTCTGTCCTCTAGGCCTGTGTTAAAGCAGTAAGAATTTCCCATTCTTCCAGAGGAATTTGTTAGGGTCCTGGGAAGGAAGTATGTCCTGGGGGAAATGTTGTTAGCTGAAAAATTGTCTTCAGTGGAGGGCAGGTAGGCAGGAGACTGAGAACCAAGGAAAGCATTAAGGTGTTTTCAGCATAGCCGTTGCCCATTCTTAAGTCAGTAGCTCTCACTTAAGTGTGTGCTACTCCCTCTTAGGACACGGAAGTCAAATTACATGGTGGGTTGATTTCAGCTGTTCTAAAAATAACTAAAACCCAGCAAAGAAAAATAAATGCAACAGCATTACAAACAATATCCCAGTTTCCAGATCCCTGTTGTCAGTGGGAATTCCCCTCGTTTTTCAACTCTAGTGTCCAGCCCTAATGGTTTGGGCTTTTATAGACCTTAAAGCAAACTGTTGTCTTCTGGGACCAGGTTTCCTGAGCAGGGGAATCAAGTTGCTCCAGCTCATAGTGCAGGAAGAAACAAACACATCTGTAGTGTGGATAATTGGGGGATTTAAGCCCTTCAGTGGTGGGTCAGGCACAGCCAAATACTGAAAGATAAGAAGGTAGAGTGGACACTCACCCTGTTGAAAAGAGGGGGACTCAAATGTTGTTTATCTGTGAATGGGAGGAAGACAGTGAGGCCAAAGTGCATAGAAATGATGTGAAAGATGACCTGAGACAAGCCTCTGAGCAAAGGACAGCACAGATTGTGAAAATGTGTGCTCAGAATGGGAATTAAACTTTTCCATAGCTGGCAGCTCTGAGAAATCCCTTCTGTGTGTATGTAGCCATTCTCCAAGGATTTAACAACATTCTGTCAAGCAGCATAATGATACTTGATGTAGTGGAGATTCGTGGAGAAGTGAAAATAGGAATATCCAACAGCACCTGGCAGACATGAAAGGCCGAGGTCAGTCATAAGAGTTGTCATCCATCTGCTAAAATAATACCAGCAAACCACTGTGAGTTCATAGTAGTCAGGTGTCTTCCTGCTACAGGAAAACCCAACATGGTGTTCCAGCTTCATGTCCTGTTGAGGAATGCCGGAAAAATACCTCACAGCATTAAAGCTCTTTCAAGGTTCTAGAAAGAATTTGTTGTATGGTTGGACTGCCAAAAATGGTGAGTTAAATGACTGCCACAGAGCAGGTATTGAAAGGGAGCCTAATTTCCATGTTTTTTCAACAAATTAAAATAGAGAGCACAGTGTGGGAATTAACTTGGTGATGAACCTCATGTTCCATGAAGATCTCACTCATGATTAGGTAGGAAGTAGAAGAGGAAGCAGGCGAGTTTAAGGCTTATTGCTCCCAGAAAGAGCACAGGATCAGCTCCAGTGCAGGCTGTAATGGGAAATGGGAAGGTATAACCTTTATGGACCTGGGCATGTTTGGGAATAGTTAGGACTGAAGGAAGTAGCTCACCAAGGAGAAGCTGGATCTGGGAAGTCACTTTCCATTAATGAAGGAAAGGCTGAGTTGATCCTGAAGGGGCTGAGTGGAAAAACGGGGTGTGGGGTGATATCAATTAGGGAAGTCACTCTCAAGCTGAAATAAGATATTCCTGAGCTGAGAAAGACACTTTTAGGATGTGTAAGGATGTGGCCCAGTTCATGTGCTACTACATAAAGTTTGTCAGTTGCTGTCTCTGAAGAAATTGATGTAGATGGTTTACACTAAATGTTTTAAAATAAGTATTTTTAACCATTCTCTGCTTGCATTTTAGACTTCTTTCTATATAGCTTATGTGAAGTTTTCATGTGAGATAGAAAAAAATCTACTACAGTCCCATTATATTGTGCTCATTTTAGGTTCATCACTATGAAACCTGAACTACTAGCTTAATCTCCAAATTACTCAAAATCTTGGGTTTTTGGGGGGTTTTTGGTTTTCTTTGTTTTTTTTTTTTTTTAAACCCCTAGTTTAAAGTCCTCTCAAACAACAGAACTGAACACTTAATATGCCACCAGCTGGGGAATGTAAATACAAATGAATGTCTGAATTTTAGCATATTCAAAGGGGAAGGAGAAAAAATTTAATTCTGAAATCCTGGCACCATATTCTTGGACTTCAAATACCTGAGAGTGATACTTTGACAGCAACTACTCTCTGCATGTAAGCAAAGGATGAGACAAGTTTAAAACTAATCTTATAATTTACAGCTTTTCATGACCTTGAATATCACAGCACAAGGATTCTATATTAGTTTACAGAAAACCCAAAAAGCCAACTGTGCATTAATTAGAAGAGAGATTTTGCTGGGGAAATAGTTTTTTAATTGCAATGTTTGCTGAATTCAAAAAATTTCAAAAGAATCAGTGTAAGAAAAAAAAAAACCCACCAGACAAAAAAAAAAAAAAAAAAAAAAAAGCAATCCTTAAAAATAGCTCTGAAAGGAATTTTGCTCAGCAAATCAAAGTGCAATAGAGAAAGAACAACTCTCAGAGCACCAAAAAACACAGACAAAACAAACACTGTTAGAACTGGAAAAGACCCCAAGACACTGAGTAGATGGAACTTTTTGCCATATTTTAAACAGGCACATTGAATTGATTCAGAAAGTAGATAGTTTTACATGAAAGAGATTGAGTTTTGAGCTGGTAGTTTGACATATGGTTTAAGTTGACTCCATGTCAACACAATTTGTTCCAGGTACTTAGGAGTTCCTGTGCCTGGTGATTACTGGTGGCAAGAGTGCCATTGCACCCAAAGCAGGGCAGGCTCTAAGGGTGTACACAGCTCTTACCAAGTTGAGGTAGTCTCTTTTTTTTTGAAGTGGAATTCTGTACAACTGAGGAAAGGAAAAAAAACCAACCCTGAGAGGTCTTTATGCTATTCCTCTTCCTATCTTTCACTCAGACTCTGCCATGAGGCGAGCTGGAACCTTTCCTTCCTGAAAACATCAGTGCAAAATGAGTTAGTGCCAACCCTGGTCCAGGCACTGCAGCGTGGGAGGTCTGGAAAGTCACCGTGAAAAAAGAACAGTGATCCCAAATGAAGCCAAGGGCTTTGTTCCTAGGCAGAGAAAGAGGCTTGGCAAATTCCAAGGGAAATACCTGACTGAAACCTTTGCATTCCTGGTCCAAGCTATGCGTTATTTGCACACCTGAAACGTGCAGGTACACATGAACTAAGAGGGAACGGTCTGACAATACTGTACATGAACTGCACATGAGGTACAATCCAGATAAGAGAGAGATGTGCTTTGAAAGAGCTGCTCCTGATCATACCAGGTTTAGAGGAAGTGGATGGGGTTGGAGAGGAGTTCAATAGATTCAGGAAGGAAGTTTTCAAAACATACCTGCAAACTTGGTTAAACTGCAGTGCAGAAATGTTTTGTGGACCAGTTCAAACTGGGAAGGAGGAGCCATATCATGAATAACACCCTTTCTCAGGTGTGTCAGCTGCCAGAATCTAATTCTGGTATTGCTATGGATGCTGCAAAAGTTAGTATTTTAATACTGCTTGATGTAAGAAACTCTTGAAAGGATTAAAAAGCCATTAGCCTCTCTGATTTCTGTCCAACTGCCTGCAGAGCAGGAGGAGGCAGGATAGAAATGTCAAGTCCCTGAAAAAGTTTTGAGATGATACTACACCAGCTAAACAAGCAGTGAAAAGCAACCCTTTCTTCTTGGCGAACACATTTTCTTTCTAAGCTGCTGGACACTTCAGGGGCTGGCACGTTTAGTTCTGGCATCTTGAAAAGCATTTTGGTCTTAGATCCCTTTGTTAGAATGTGACATATTAAGTATGATACTTAGTTAGCTGTTCCTGGAGTGGAGGGAGTAACATACCGTCCCTCTGGCATGGCGTTGCAACAGCAAGTACTGTAACTCCAGACAAAAACTCCTGCAATTTTGTTTGTCACCACAGGTGGATTCCTGCCATGGAATTTCATGTGGGGCACAGCAGCAGTTTTCATGACTACATAAGAGCCTCCATCTGAAAATACCTTGTTCCTTTCCCAGGGAAGTTATGTAAATGAATTTTGACAGGGTAAGGCTTTAAATCTGAAGGCTGCTGGGTACCCTTGTGTTTCTTCTTGGCGTTCTGTATAGAGCAACACAAAAACAGAGGGTCAGCATGTTCAGTTTCTTTGTACTGCGCTGCAAATGAGTTACAGCTTTAAGGTCAATTGCTGATTAAGTTGAAAAAAGGAGTATTTTGCTACAGGTGGACAGGCAGTTGTGAATTTGTGATCAATGTCACACCACCAATACACTATGAAAGGAAAGACTGGTGACAGTTTTGTTCAGTGCTACAGCATTTTTTTCTGATTTGTTTAAACAGAACAAGACACAGGTAATGGCATTCCACATTGGAATAAGAATGGCTGAAATTTAAAAAAACACCCATTGTTCTTGTGTACTGAAAGAGTTTAAAACCAAGACACACATGCATTCAAACTGTGCTGTATTATTACCTTTAACTCCATGTAGAAGAAATCTTTCAAGGTTCACAATGAAGATCTCCCCAGTGATTTTTTTTCCTCTTCTGAAAAGAAAAATACTGAGGCCTTTATAAAGTGTAAAATGATTTTAGAATATTCATGACCTTTGGAAAAGATCAGAGACAGGGAAAATAATGCTAGCATTTTAATCTGATATATATTAAGAAACACTGGCATCCAATCAAGGAGGTGTTCTGGTTCCAAAAATATTAAGTATGTTCAATTATGCATGTGGAAGCTTTAGAGCTAGATCTTAATTAAAAGAATAGTTAAATTTTGCTTAGTCGTAAAACTGAAGCAATTGCCCCAGGCAAGTTATTTCCTCTCCATTCAATTTATTTGTTTTTGAGATGGTAGAATTCTTATTTATACAGATTTAGATGCTCCACTTTTATAACTAAACTAGTAGTCAGGGTCTAGGCTATCAATCAAGGTGTGAAATCTGTGGGTCTGGTGTGTTTTCATTCCCAAAATTATTCTTTCGACCATGTTGTTGGAGCCTTTCATCCTTTTTTCTTGTCAAATTAAGGGCCTCACCAAATTTACCAGAGCATTTGTTCATATATTGACTATCACGCAGTATTATATAAACTTTTCTATATATACATGCGTGTTGGTGGAAATATACATCACCTTTGTAAAGATTTTTTTTTATAAAGCTGTATGATAGCTAAACTGTGACATCGTAGATGCTAAGCACAAAAAGCCATTGTATGCAAACAAATAAAGGAATAAAAAATAGTCAAAGAGAGTTTCATGTTCAGCTAGATCTGATTTTTAAATTTGATTTTTCCCTAAATGTCCACCTGTGGATGGGCAGGAATGCAATTGATCCAAAGCACTTTCGTGATGATCTGTTCCCTGGCATGTGATAACTAAAATTTGGGACATTTGTTTCATTCCTTCCAAATGACACCAACACAGAATTTTTCCAATACTTTGAGGGAAAACTATGAGCTTTTAATATTTAATGTCTACTATTTATACATCCACTAATGTAAAAAGAGGTGGAGAGAAAAGACATTGCTACGCTCCAGTGGTTTAATTATTATTATTAGCAGCACAATTTTAAATTATAGAAGTCTATAAATAGTTTTTTCCCCTTTTCCTCCTTTTCCTTCTGCTTGCCTAGCATGCCTTCATACTTATTTTTAATTCCATAATCAGATATAACCAAATCCCTTTTCTAGCTATACCATCACTTCAGTTTAGAGAACGAGTACGATCAAGGAGAATCCCCAAGAAAGCTATTCAGCTTTCTAGAAGGCCAATGTATATTGTGCCTTATATATATATGTATATTGTGCCACATATATTGTACATTATATATGTATAATGTATATTTATAAGTATATTTATAGTATATTGTAGTTTTGTGAGAGTACTGGTGTGATGTTAGTAACCTGTTGAAGTCGAACTTTTCCTACTGGTTCGACCACATTTTGTGTAGTTTTAGTCAGAAAACCGCGCCTTTGCTGGGTATGTTGAAAGAATATACAGAATGTCTATCTTTTTAGACAAAAAGTGTCACGTTTGCGTGTTTGTGAGGATGTTCAATTTCTGCCTTTAGATCCGCATTCCCTTAAAACCAACCCCCGAAAGCGAAGGATTACTTGCTTGCGAAATGAAGCCGCCCGCACGCATTGGTGGAACACAGAAAGAAAAGGGGATAAAAGCGAGCGGGGCGCTGCGGTGCCCTCACGCCGCCGCCACCGCCGCCGCCATGGCGCCG
>VZUA01102405.1:0-16471 GCA_013401035.1 Horornis vulcanius
GTGCTCCCCACATCCACGTGGCCCTGCTGCTCTTTGCTTTGAAGCCAGGTCTGAGCCAGGCAGGGCTGTGAGACCCTGCAGGGCAGGGCTGTGCTGTGCCTGCCAGTGCTGCTCATCTTTCTTTTCAAGTGCTGGATCCCACAGGTCAGGGGGGAAGATCCTCATCTCCAGTTATTTATAAAGTGTCTTTTGACAGAGCTGTGAGTGAGGGAGGACTTGGCTGTACTGTCAGTGACCAGAGGTATAAAAAAAGCCCTGGCTTTCAGGAACACTAAATTAACTGCAAAATAAATAAATAAAATGAAGAGCTCGCTCTCGTTATTGTGCTGCAGGCATCATTTATTAGATGCTGCTGTGCTGTGGAGTCCTTATCTCTCCCTCCAGATAGTGTAAATCAGAACTCCTGTTGCTGACACCCCGAGAGCATTCTCATCTGTCAGAGATTTAGCTGCCCTTTTCTCCTGTGTTTTCCTGGAGAGTGATTTTTTATTTTTACTTTAACCCTCGGCGCTCTCATCATTCATGGCTTACACTCTCAGCAAATAAAGGGCTGGGGAGGGATGCTCCAAGGTCTTTTGTTGCTGTTGATGAACGTTTCTCTCTGTCCTCAGTGAGAGCATCTCTGTCACAGGCAGATGCTTCAGCCACACTAAAAATGTGCTGCTTTATGCAGGGTAACCCACAGGTTTCTCCCTCTCTTCCCAACCCAGCTGCAGCCATCGAGTTTCCCTCCTCCCTGCACTGTGCCTTTCAATAGTATTCCTTTAATAGGCTTAATGATTTTTCCACTCCTGAAACATGAATCAAATACACAAATGACTCTTGAAGGTACTCGGAAAAAGCTGTGGTTTTATTGAACTCTCAGTGAGAATCAGCAGCACCTCAGCCAGAGGCAGGAGGAGCAGATCCCGTGTGAGGAGTGATCCATCTCACCCAGGCAGCAGATTTTGGTGATTCATCACTGTTTACCACCTTTAAACACATTTTCCATTCATCCTCATGATTTACTGTGGCAATGGGACTAAAAAAACCCCTCCCTTTAAATGAGTGGCCCTCAGACTAGCTGGACTCTAGGAAAGATGTCAACTTCTCTTCACAGTGCTAAGGGACTTTGTGCAAAGCTCTAGAGCATGGGCTTTTATGTGATATCCCTGCTCCTGGTGATATAATTTAAATACTTGTATATGTGCATATTTTCATGGCCTTTCTCATGTCCCTGTTGCCAGTGGGTGTCTTGGCTTTGTTAAAATTTCTGTCTTTCTCCAAAGTCAATCCAATTTTTCCTCAATTGCCTCCATGCTCATAACATTCATAACCTAGCTGTAAAAGCTGTCAATAAGGAAACAATTAAGTTTTAAGGGGAAAAAGGGCAGTGCCTTCTCTCCCATAAGACTGTATAGAAACTATTTGGGTAAAAGCCCCCAGATTTGGACTGCAGCAAAGGAGTTTGGGCCTTCCTTTCAGCAAAGGTCCTGAGCAAACCAGTTTGCTGGATCTATTTTCACCCATTTTTAACTTGTGTGTGAAACAGAGATGTCCTCAGGTTCTGCTGTCCAGCCAGAAGGATAGAAGGGGACTTTCTGAGGAACTCAAATGAGAAATTAGGGTAATGTGTTGGCAAACAATCTGAGCTGTGACTGAGACATTCAGAAGTGTAAATTGATGGTACCTTTTTGGTGACAGGGACTATGGAGGATGAGGTTGTGCCTGGCTCTCTTGGGAGTGTTCTGACAGCTAAACCACACACCTGAATGTAAAAACAGGTTGGTTTGTCTACTCTGTAAACACATTTATATACACCCATGGCTTTAATGATGATAGAAGTGTATGCTGTGTGTGTGTGTGCTCCATACATTCTGGACTGAGATACTCAGCTCCAATCTTAGTGCAAATAAATAGTGCCAATCCTCCTGTTTTTCATGCCTGAATCTTTCAGAGACAGATTCAAATAGTTGTTTTGTGCCCAGAAAATACTACTCTCAGGAAATGGAGGGTCACCAAATCCAATTCCCTTTTATGGTGATTTTTATCCAGCTGTATTTAGCTCCCAAAATTGCTTAAAAATCCAAACAAAGCATCCCATCATTGGAAGAGAACCTCAGAAAGCAGCTCTGAAGCCTCCCAGCAACAACTGCTCCACGCTCTGCAGGTTGGTGCTCCTGTTTTCAGCATGGGTAACACAATCCATCACCAATCCCAACACCCAGTGCTGCAATTCCAGTTGCTGGGGCTCGGCAGGGTTTGGCTGTTGCAACACAAAGTGCAAGAGTTTGGCTTGAAGATCTCCAGAGCCTTGGATGAATTTCAGCCCACAGCCTACAGCAGTAGGACAAGCCTCAGGAAAGCTGCCAGAATTAAGTCAAGGTTGCACAAGAAGTGGGTTTTTGCTGGCCCAGCAGGTCAAATGTAACACCTCTACTGTCCTGAAGAATCATTTATTAGGATCCCAAACCCTCAGATTGTTGGTTTGGGTGCCAGCAGATGACCTGGGGATACTTGAATTACTTTGCTACAGATTTATTGGGTGAACTGTGTCCAAGTCAGTTGGGTCAAGGTAGTAAAAGATGTTTAGAGGCTTGAACACAGTTGATACCAGGACAGATTAAATTCCCAGTTCCTGTTTAGGTGCTCACCTAATCTCCCTGTTTCAGCTTGTCAGATGTGTCCTGCTTCATTTCCTTGCTCATTTTTCATGGGGTGCCAGGGCTAAAAGACTGAGAGGCATCTGCTGCAGGGGTAAACAGCCATTTAGATGTGTGTATAAAAGTAGGTTTGATAGGTTGAAATTGATACAGCAGGAGATGAAAAAAAACACAGGTCAAATTGGGCTGGCCTATAACAGATTGGGATGTGGGTACTTTTCCTTACTAGTGCTGTATCATGGAATATGTTTGAGTTTTTTTCTTTCTTTTTTTTTAAATTTCTTTTAAGATGATGCTTTTAATGCTGTGATTGAAAGATTATTGTCAGAATGAAAATTAAGTACATGCAGTGCACTTGGCCCAGGTATGGTGAGAACTTGGAAAACATCTCAGAGACATGCCTTTGGAATAGAGAGTGCTCAAAAAGCACCAGAACACCAACCCCAAGGATGATGCAAGAGCCCTTCCAGAGAGGATCTGCCTCCAAAATATAAAATTTTGTTGACACTGAAGCTTAGCAAAGGTATTTGCAAACCTGTCAGCACGGTCTGGCTCTCAGGATTAACTGCCAGTCAGGGTCTCCTGCTGCCACCTCGTTAAATTTACTAATAATTGTTGATTTCCATATGTTTTGGAATTAGCTGTATTCTGAAAAGGTGGATAAAAGTGAGGAATGAATCAGATGCAAGAAGTCGGCAGAGTCAGCTGTTGGTAACATAACCTGGAAACACAATACAGCTCAGAAATGGCCCCAAGGATATAGATAGCAGCTTTTATCTCCCTCAGATATAGGCCAGAGCAGCAAAGTTCAGATCTAGTTTTGGATCACTGAACTAGTTCAATAACATCCAGCAGGAACCTGACCCCAGCAGATTCCGTGTCTGTCCTGGGAGGTTTTTGGATCTGCTTCCCCTGCACCTCTGTCAAGACCACGTTTCACCCATAGCAAGTGTAAAACTGGCTCCAGAGCTCCCATCCACAGAACAGGAAAACCACAGAGAACATCTTCTGCCTTTTTAGGAGGTGGAGTTTAGTCTGCAGCAAGGGGAAACTCAGTTCTGCTGCTGAGACATTTAATTATTGCATTTCTGCTTATTGCTAGAGGCTTTGGGGACATCAATATGCTGTGGGTTATGTACAGACACAGGGGAAGGAATGGTCTGGAGAAAGCAGAGGGGAGAGAAGGGTTGGAATGAGCTGAAAGGTTCTCCAAGGTAGAGCAGCCACCATGGTATGTAGGATGATTTGTGTAATGCAGCACTGCAGGAAGCTGTGGCAGAGGACACTTGAAATTCCAAACTAGGACTGCAGATATTGGACATTTCAAGTTCCTGATGGTTGGTGGGTTTGGTTTTTTTTGGGTTTTTTTTTTTTTGGTCCTCTCCCTTTGTAAGGCACACCTTCCATTTATTTTTCAGAATTTCAATTCTAAGCTTCTAATTTTCCCCCTCACCCTGCCTTTCTCTTATTTACATCCCAGAGATTCTGTGCCTCTCTGAGGGCTGACATGCCCTGGCTTAAACTGGAGCTGCCCCGAGGATGATTTTATATTTAGTAGCTCCTTATGAGCTGCTCTCATTTGAAGCAGCCCAGACTGCCTGATACAATATTTTCTGCAGAAATCTCTCTTGCCTCTCCTGATTGCAGTCTAATGATAAGGCTGAGCTTGAGAAGGGGCCAGGGCCTTACCCAAAGTGTGCCAGGGTAGCAGAGCCTTGCAGGGCACAGTTCCTACCCCCTTTATGCCTTCAGAGTAACCCACAAGATCCATGGCAAGAGGATGAAATTCTGTCCCAAAAAAACTGCTGCCAGGAGAGCACAGCTCTCACTTCTATCATTCAGATTGTACACGTAGAGAGGCCTAAACAAGTGCAACCTCTGATATTTTCCTCTCATATGCTGATATTTTTCTGAATTTATTACAGGCTGGTGTTTTTTAGAGTGGTGTATTGATTTAAAGGGTTTAAGAGAAAGGTGTCTGCTGCAGCAGTGGTACAAACACAAAGTCACCTGGCTTCTCCCATTTTTGGGGAGGCAGCTTTTAACAGGGAGCTCTCAGAAATCTGTGTCTCAGTTTGATACAAAGCTCCTGGCTGGAGTATCCAGGTGCCCTGATCCGACTCTAGCCAAATCCTGGTGATAGTGATGGGATGAAGCTCTGACCTGCAGCTTTCCTCTTTCCAATGGAAAAGTTCACAGGACTGTGCAAGGTTCACAGGACTGTGCAAGACCCTCAGCTGTCCCTCCAAAAATCCCCCTGGGCTCCAGGCTGCTGCAGACAGGCCAATCCCTTCTAAAATAGTCCCAATTTTGAGCCTGAGATGCTTTTAAGCCTGCGAGGCAATGCATCACATGGAGCACTGCCTCAGCTCTGACATCCCGAGCCTCTGGAATAAAGGAACAGCACAGCATCGCCTCTGTGGAGAGCTCCCTTCCTGGAAGAGCTGACTGGAGCAGCGAGGTGCTAGCACAGCCTGGTCTCTCCTGATTGTGTTCCTGGAAAAGCTGCTCCACTGCCCATGAAGTTTGTATCAACATCACCAAAAGGCAACGAGGCTCTTGCTGGCCTTTAATAATTTCTTACTCGGCAGATCATTCACTTCCAGCTCAGCAGAGTGGGCAGTGCAGGCACATCAGCTGGAATACAATCTCCATGCTGGAAAGGCAGACTGGCAGGCTGCTTCATCTGCAGACTGGGAAGGAATAGAGAGCTGGCAGGCCGGGCACTCTGCTCTGCACAGCGCGAGCTGCCATCGTGCTCTTGGCACTGCCAGCTCCTCTTTCCTGCTGAGAACGTTTGGTCCTTGTTCATTGTTCACAGCTGCTCTGGGTTCCTCCTCCCCCACTTACCACATCTGCTGGAAAGGAGGATTTCCCAATAAAGGTGAAGAGAAGGGACTGGTACTCATGTTCCAGATCTAAATCAATTTAACCAGCACTGCTCCAGCTAGGAAATCTGCTGCTGTTTAGTGCATGGTATAGTGCTGACAGACAATGCAGGGAGGAGCATTAACCCCCTCTGTTCCTTGCAGGAGGTTTAGTATTCCAAAAGACCTTTTTTTCATTAAAAAGAAAACTTTAAGCCTAAAAGTTTGAGATCCCAAACTGTCTTGGGTTTGTCCCTGTGAATGTGCCCTACAGAATCAGCACCAAGTGGGAAGCAGAGTGAAGTTTTGGAGGACCCCTGAGGTTGGGCCAGAAGTTGAACTGACCCCTGAAATAAATGCATATGAAGAGTTCCTTTTTTACCCTTGTTGTTCATAGACATTTCTGAGTGTCCTGGTGGCTGCCATTCACCCAATTAATGGGATCACTGGCTGCCTGTGACATAAGGAGGCTAATGATTGAGGCTCATTAGAAAATGGGAGATTCTTGTATCAGCAGATCTGAATGTCAGGCAGGGCTTCTCATCACTTTCAAAACGTGAGACCTGAAACTTTCAAGAAATTCCAAGTAGTGCTGCAAAATCCAAACAGCACAACAGGGTCACGCCTGGGGAAAGATCCCACTGGCTGTGGGTTTTCACTTCAGCATTTCCATTTTGTCTGAGGTCACTGCAGCCTCAGGAGCTGCAGGCACTCAAACCACCTGCATGGTGGCTGGCTTCCCACTTCCCTCAGCTCTGACAGCCAGGGGTCCCTGGGTGTTTCAGGAGCCTGTCTGGGGTGAAGTGTCAGGTTCCAGTTCCACAGTTGCTGCTCTGTTGGAGGTGGATGCAAACACTGGGTTGCCAGCGCTGCTGCGTCACTGATACAAACAATTTTCATCAGGGCAAAAGCCCGGATGAAACCACCATGGCAACCAATTTTAAATAGAAACAATAGCCCAGCTCCTTTGCTGAAATAAAGGCACAGGACCCGGGGATCTGGTTCCATATTCCTACAGCACACAACGCCATTTCTTGAGCATTCGTATTTTCTGGGTTTTTATTGCATCTTTCAGAGCATCTCAACGAGCTGTTTGCAAATTCTATGCGATAAATACTGATGGAATGAAGCCATCTCTGTGGGGCCAGCAGCAGTCAGAGAGCAGCGTGGTGGATCAAGCAAGTTCTTGCCAACTCCTTTATCTTTTCAGTTCCAGGATCTCTAAGTCCCACGCAGAGAAGTCAGTCCAGTTTTTCCCTTGAAGATCTGCAAAAAAATAAACAACAAATCATTAATACTGAAAAGATGAAATGCTGAATCATGCCTTCCACTCTTTAGAACCCGTGTTCCACTGAGTCTAATTATTTCACACTTGCTACCTAAGACTTTGAGCAGTCTCTCCCAAGAATATTCATGATGAGGGCTGGAAAAGAAAAAGTTCTGATGAACAGTCTAACATGGGGGCAACAGTTCTGGTCAAACTCCCTGGAAATTAATGTTGTCTTATCTCATAAGAATGGGATTTTATTTGGCCCAAACAACCTCAAGGAAACTTGAGATTGCAGCAAGGGCAGTACAGTCAATGTGCAGGTGAATGAGCGAAGAGCAACTGCCAGGAAATGTTGAACATATTTTTAAGCATCTAAACCAATGTCTTCTGACTATCTGAAATGAGGTGAAAATACATTAAAATCCAACCACATCCCTCTCTCTCCCTTGTTGCAGCCAAAACACCCTGAATGGAGTCAGTGGGTGTAAAAATAGGAAACTACAATTTGCTTTTGCTTGGGTAGTGGGGGTTAGTAAATTTTTACTATTTAAAAAATCAAAACAAAAAATGCCTAACCTACAGCACATTCTAGAAGGGCACATATCAAGTATCCTCAGCTCTTAATCTAAGAAGGAACTTCAGTGCTCTGGCATTGTTCTCCCCTGTGCCATTCTTATCTGACACGTAGTATCAGTTGCCAGAAACGCTGTGGGTTTATTCTGTACTTTGTATTCTAATATAAATGGAGCTGAATAGTTGTCATAGTCCTCTGGGCAGGGCTCCTTGCTGCTGCAGAGTTTAATATTGAGGTTGGCAGCACGAGGGTGGCTGATGTAATCCCTTCCATTACCGATATTTACGGCACACCACGTTACAACACAAAGGTTTGGAGACTGGGAAGATGTGACAAGCCAAAAGAGCCAAGCCATTCAAAACTGGAGCTGGCTCTGCAGGGGTTGATTCTCCTCACTGGACGCTCACTGAAATGTCTTTTAATGCCTTCAGGAGCATTTGCGATGCAAAATTTGGGCATAAAGCACTGATAGCAACACCCATTGCACAGCCCACATCTGACTGCAGGTCTGACTCCAGCATGAGCCAGTGACTCAGGATCAGCAGCAAGCGTTGTCCAAAGTCACTCCTGGGTTTCACCATTCCTTGGCCAAACATCACAAGCCGTGGTGTATTGTAACACAGGGGGAAGGGGCAGCACAGAGGAGGTTTGTTCCTCTTTCCAGCAAGCTCCTGAGCCCAGGAGCTCATACAGTGATCTGTGAGTTACTGCAGGTCAGAAAACGACTTGCTGCTTATTTGTGCTTTCCAAGTCCAGGATATTTCCTTCAATTTCTTATTTACCTCCAAGTTTCATCAAACTTGCAACTTCTTCCGGAGGGGCAGAGCAGGGCCAGCTCCGATCTCTGCTCCCTGTGACAGGGACAGCACCCAGGGCAGGGCTGGAGCTGTTCCAGGGCAGGTTTAGGTTGGATTTTGGGAAAGATTCTTCCCCCAGAGGGTGCTGGCACTGCCCAGGCTCCCCAGGGAATGGGCACGGCCCCGAGGCTGCCAGAGCTCCAGGAGAGCTTGGCCAGCACCCAGGGATGCTCAGGGTGGGATTTTGGGGCTGTGCAGGGCCAGGAGCTGGGCTGGATCATCCCTGTGGGTCCCCTCCAGCTCAGAGCATTCTGTGCTTCCACAAAGCTCCTCAAGCAGCCCTTTCAGGTTTGAGGGTGGGAGCTGAGTGACTCTCCACATGTTTAAGAGCCCATTTCTGTCCCACAGCTCTCCTGGAGGACCTGCAGGATCTATTTTGCAGAGTCAGCACTTTTGTTGGCTTTAATGGAGCTGCTTCTTGTGGAAGACACTGGAAAGGCTTCACGTGGAACTGAGTAATTTCTATTCCAGGCCACGGAGGAGAGAATACAGCCCACCCTGCCTGGTGCTTGTGATCTGATGTGAAAATAACTCTGCTGGTGTGGTGTGAATGCAGTGTGGTGTTTCCCACACAGATGGGACCAACCCAAGGGCTTTTTCCCCAAAATTTCTTAAAGTTCAAAGGAGGTTGGAAGCAAAGTGCTTCCCTGAGCAGTGAGATTTCATGTTTTAGTTGCCATGGAAGTGGTAAAATTGACTTTATCAAACAAATGCTCTTTACCATAGCATTCAATCAGTTTCTTGCCTTTTGCAATGGCTTCCTTGTGCTGTTGGTAAAAATAATGTTGCTTTTCCAGTATGTCATGTAAAGTGATTTCAGCTGTGTTTTTTCCACTCCTGACCTCTGAAATGCTTGCTTTCAGACAGTTTTATACATTTATTGATTACATGAGATACTGTTCTAATTTCTAGGTAGTAAGAACATAGCCCCTAAATCATCCAGACTCTGAAATATTTTAATTTCCTCAAGTAAATAGGGCATGTTTTGCCAGGAATCTTAAATGTATGATACATGGATTTGATTCCACTTTCGCACAGGTCTTGTATAACTCCCTTCACTTCAGTGAAATTACTCCTGATTAGCATTGAGAAACAGGTCCAGAATATGGGGAGGGGAGTGGGTTAATGCCATTTTTTCTGACACTGAGTGCTCTAAAAGCACTCTGAGACTGTAAACCATTACCATTTCTCAGTAAGTGCCCTCTGAGAGGACTGGGGAGGATTGAGGAGTTTTTAACCAGTAAGTCACCTCAATTCTTTCACAAAAGAGTCGAGATTTAGCCTTTTCCACCTCACGGCTGTCTGGTGATTATGTGGAGTTGGAAAACTGGTGGTCTCAGTGTCATCTGCTGAGACCACAACTGCTGCCATTGGGTTAATTCCCTTCCTGGCAGCCTGGAAGCACAGGTCTGGTCCTCTTCCTAGGCTTTGCAAGTTTTCCTGTCAACCAGGACGGGGAGAATTTTACAAAAGTGTTCCAGAGAGGTGTATTATTTGCCTCCCGCAGGCTCGTCATGCCTCAGCGCCTCAACACGCAGGCTGTTATTCTCCAACAACGCCGTCAAACTCCCACACCTCAATGACTGCTCAAAGTTATGAGCACTCCCAAAATAGGGCTGGATTTTCACAGTGATAATTGAGAGCCATAACTTTCCATCAGAGAGGCTCTGTAGGTGGGAGCAGCAGCAGTATCAACAGAGTCGAGGCTTTTTATCAGGATGTTATCTAATTTTATTGAAGTATTTATCCCATAATCCTGTCAAGGTTTAAGGTCCCTCTCTTTAAGGGATGTCTCCTGCGCACAGTTCTGGACCCATCTTTGGCCTATGTGAGAAAAAAACCTATGGGGAGCTAAAAAAAAAAAAAAGATTTTATGATGGCCCTAAGCCTTGGTTCAGGGAAACGTTCATATTTCAGGAAGAGGTTTAAGCTTTATGAACATTGTTGAATAGTGCTAGCTTCAGTGAACTGATGACTAGAAAAAAATGTTCATGCAGGATTTTGTTTTCCTTCAAAAGAACCTCCACTGCTCGGGAAACCCACTCATTAGCTCACTTCAGATGCAAATATCAGAATATTTAAATACAAGTTAATAGCAGAGCGATATTCTCAATCACTGGAATAAATAAGTGTTCTTCTTTTGGGGCTAGGTGGCCAGAAAGGCTGAATCAAAGAACATTTATGGCTCACATTCTTATCTGGTGCTCTGCCTCCATCAAATAACCAGAGTAGCTGTGCAGCAGTTGTTGTTGAGATCAGAATCTGCATATAGATATTGTGTCTCTCAAGTTCTAAAAGTACTGTTGCATTTGAAGTCCAAGAGAAAAGACAGAACAAATAACACAATTTACTGCTGCAGATTATTTTTATGCCTGTGTGCTCCACTTAAGAGAATACTCTGTAAATGACTTATTATCAAGAAAAGTTATTTGTTTGCACTAATCAAGCCTTAAACTTGGAGGCATAATACGGAACTAATTATTTTTAACTAACTAATCAACATGTTTCATTCATAAGTTGGGATTTATCAATATAGCACATGAAAGGAGAGAACATATTATTATTTCAATTTAGATAATATGCAAAAAGCAGTGTGTTTGTAATGACCTGCTTTCACTGAATATAATCAAGCTCCAAAGCTCTATTACAGGCTGGAAATAGCAGCAGCTTACTTTAATGAGATTTCTGGCTCTGGGCCCCAGCTGTTCTACGCAAGGCTCTCCCTTTGCTCTATGACCTACCAATATGTGCTGTCACCAGTAATGAGACAGGACCTATTTCCTAACATGGGGAAAAATTGGAAAGCACGAGTTCATTCTATTCTGAGGAAACACACCCTGTTCCCCCTGCAAGGCACGAGGAGGGGAACATTGAATATGCAACATCCCCCCCTTCCCTCGCCAGCAGGAATGTGACATGAAACCCATCAGGTAAGGAACTCCTAGGGAAAACTGGAAATCTCTCCTGAACTGGTTCCCTCAGCACACAGAAACCCAGTAGTCATTAAACTCATCCAGAATATCTTTGTCCCCTTTAAGGACCCCAGCAAAGGACTTCCCATTACCTGCAAGGCACAGGAAGGGGGAACAGTGGCAGTCATGGGCTCTGAATCTTATGGATTTTGTGGAATTATGCTCATCTCAGGGCCGCGTTGGGAATGTGCCAGGAGCCAAAGAGCTGCACTTAATTTGCCTAAAATGGAGCAGATTACCACTGCTCTCCTGTTTAATAATGGAGATGCAGCCTGGAGACTACAGATTCCAGCAAGCAATGCTCCAAAAGGAGCCAGGAGAGCCAGGGGCTGGGGGTACTGTGGCTCCCAGGTGGAATACAAGGCCAACCTCATGTTGGTCTCTCTGAACTGGACTCCCAATATTGTTCTTTTTGCTTTATTATGATATCCCAGACTCGTCAGAAATTCTGTTCTTCAAAAGGTTTGATTAGCTACCTTTTGGAGGGGAAGGCAGGGTTATGCTATTTTTATTCTTAAGCTGTCACTTGGGTTCATTAACACTTTGCACGTGAATCTGTGTTTTTTAGGACAAGAAGCCTGTGGTTTTTTTCCTCTGAATAACATTGTTAAGTATTTCAGGAATCTAAAATCCACAAACTATTTCTGTGCCCTGAATATAAACCTCTTTGGAAAAAGCCAACCAACATTTTAGTCAGAAAATTGGAAGGCGTGCGCTTAATGCACTTTGAAATTAAATGATTTGATGCTTTTCAATTTGTCTTTTTGCCCTTCCCAAATACCCAAAGGCACTAGCCCACTTTGTAAATGAGCAGGCTATGAAATCTTACTTTGAGAAATGAAGGTGTCACCGAGTTGCAATAAAAATTATCCTCAGCACCAGAGTACTTTGCAAGCCCTGGCTAATCGGCCCCTGACACAGCCCCGCATTCCTCCTTTATTAAGAGGAATTAAATAAGCAGCTATTTATTTGAGAAGTGGTGAAAAAACTTCCAAACCCCAAGAGATTGAGAAGCTTAGTCTCCATGGGATAAACAGCTTCCTTCCCGTGGAATTCACCGGATGGCCATCGCTCTCCAGGTGCCTCTGGTGGTGTCCCTGGACACGCTGTCCTGGCTCATCCCCTGAGTGCTTCTTTCTTTCTACAATTTCAGATTACAAAGTGAGTTTTCCTATTAAAAACTCTGTGCCTGTGTGGAATTTTTTTTTTTGTCCAGCTCAAGGAAGCGTTATCCTTAAATGAAAGAAGAAAAGCGCATTTGCAAAGGTCACATCGACAGATTTTGAAGTGCAGTGGTAAGAACACCACAGCCTTTGCAACACTACCTATTTCCTCTTCTCAATTATTTATGTATTTATTGTATTTTACATGAGCCATGGAAGCTAGAGGCATTTTTGCAGTGTCAGGTCATTCTAAAGTATATGCCATACAAAGAATAAGGCTAGAAAATAGTTGTATGTAATAATGTTCATTAATATTACATAATTACTGAACACAAAATAGTTCTCTGGGCAGTGATAAGGATTTTTTTCATAAAGACTAAAGACTCCAAGGCAATGTATTCCATTAAAGGGTTGCTTAACATATGAGGGTATATCAATATATAGTACCTTCACCCAGCTGCAGCAAAATGACGAAGCCAGCTTAGTCAAATGAAGCCATTAGCATGTGTAATGTGCTTTACACAAGAGTTAAAAGGTTTATAAAATCATACTTTGATATTGCAATGACCAAGCTGAGATAGGATCTAGCAAACAGCAGTTGCAGCTGCATCAGCACAAAAAACGAACTGTTGGGTTTTCTCTGCAGTCTAGAGAACATTTTCTGCAGTCTTTGGAAATTGCTCTGGAATTAAAAAATTTTCTGTATGTGTAGGCTAATATTAGCTACTGACAGCTTGCCTGGGGTTTTTAGCTCAGCCTTCCTGGAGCAATTGTTTAGGATAAAATGTTGATGCAGCTTTTCAGGTCTGTTGGCTGGTTTTATTACCATTGAATGTGAGCAAGTCCTGTGTCTTCTATGATACAGCAGACCTAAAGGAATGTGGAGGAACATCTGAGTGACTAACAACCCCATAAATGATCCCTTTGAATTTTCATACATCCCACTGCACCCTTTCTAAAATCCCTGTGCTGTAAGTATAGCGTTCATTTTGACTTTAAATTTGATTTACTAAACTGTGTTAATATGCTGCTGGGTGGACAAGATACAGCAACAGTGTTTAGTATAAAACTGGAGATCTGAACATCCTAATAAGTCTTTTGACATTCAAGAAAACATCAGTTACAGTTTTAGAGACATAAGAAACAGCGGAGAATTTTGCCCTTAGAAAAGAGACTCTTATCCTATTTCTGCTCCTTTTCTTCTAAGGCAGAAGATGACTTAAATGAGATTTGAATTCTCTGTTTCCCCACCAACAGTGTGAAATAAATGCAGCAATCCGATGTTTCTGCAGCGTGAGCAATGTCAGTGTTTGACGTTCAGGTGTTGAGTCACCGAGGGCTCACCTTTCCCTCCGGATGACACCGTGACAGCTGCAACCAGCAGATGCCTGAGAGCTGGCAGTGCTTTGATTTAAGAAAGAGAGGCTTGCTGGCAAGGCATTTTCACAAGGAGTTCCTTCTCAGCTCTGCAAGTCCTTTCACTCCTTCGCTCAATGGGACCTTGATTTGATAACACGGGGAGTGTATCACAAATGGCACATCTGCTCTGCCAGGATGAGCTGTCTGACTGAGCTGGAGAGCTGCTTCCTGGGGATCCCACTCGCTTTCAGGTTCAGTTTATCCGTGAGCTTATCCTACTAAATTATCACTAGAAATTCCACCTCTTGCGAGGCACACGGCCTTTTGAGTACACCTGACAAAAGTGAAGATGTTCCCCTTTGCTGTCTTTTGCTGGATGTGGGGCACTGAAAGGCTGAGCAAACCAGAGACCTCAGGGCTGTTTCTAGCTGAGCAAAAGCAAGCACACGGATTTCTCTACACCAGTTCAGCCATGCTCAGCTTTTCCTGTGACCTGAGTCACGGTCAAGCACTTATTATGTGACATTCACAGAGAGACTGGCAGAATAAAAGCAGGCTAAGAAATCTAATCCTCAGAGGAGAGCAATATGTTCCCACTTGTGGTTTAGTCTCGCAGTGAAGAGGCTGTTAAGGGGTTTCTGATCCTGGAGATTGATGCTGGGGGGAGCCTGGGTAGAGCACAGAGCCATTGGCAGTTGTCAGCTGAAGCTGCCTAATGATGGCAGCTGGAGTGGCCAGAGGAATCCTCTCCTCCAAGGAACCCAGAAGAGTTAAAGTGCTTCCAGAAATGAATCCATTAGATGCTGATGGTGATTAGCAAAAGGTACCGTGATGACTTAAAGTACTTCAAGTGTCATTCAGACTGAAACCTCTTTCAGGTGGAAAGTGTTGGATACATCAGGACTGAGCTGCAGGGACGGATTTGTTGGATGTGGCAGCAAATCTGGGCATGAACCTCACTACTGTGTGCAAGCAAATGCTACTGAGAGAACTCTCCCCTGTCTCTCCCATTTCAAAAGTCTTGAATATTTACTGTTGTGGTGAAGGTTTTCTAATTATTTGAATCTTCTGTTTCAAATTTCCAAGTTAGGTCGTGGCATAAGCTACAGCAAAATCAGTATGATAAAGGGGTTAATTGGACTCTACAGGGATTTGAAGTTATGGCTTGAGTGATGTAAAAAACTGGAGCAACCTGGACTGGTGGAAGGTGTCCTTGCCATGGTAGGGGTTGGAACTGGATGATCTTTAAGGTCTCTTCCAACACAAACCATCTGTGATTCTGTGACATTGTTGTCCTTTGTATTCTTTGAGACTCTGTTTACATTATCCAGCCACCGAAGCGAGAATTTCCTCACAGGTGGTTAAGTCCACCTATTTATAGACAACCCCAACTTTCTTCAGTAATTTTATTCTTCTTGGTAACTAAAGCCTTCAATCCCTGCATATTGGTCAGGTATTTTTTCTCAGAGGTTGAGTAAATAGCCACGAATATTGCTGAGCAGCTGAACCATCCCAGCACCGGCTGTTGAGGAACCTCCCACAGTTTCAGCAAACGATGTTTGTCCAGCAAAGTCAGATTTTAGAAATTCTGCTCCTATCACTGCAGTCCATCTGCATCTACTCTAATGCACTGCAAGGGTGTGCCTGAAATTAAATTAAGGCCATCTACTCAGTCTTTCTCAAACTATTCATGCAACAGCAGTCTGCTGCTGGAGCCAGGTCCGCGGCGTCCGGACAGAAGTGCCTGTTAACCCTGAACCTGTATGATGATAGATACAGTGCCTGTATGGGAGGCCCTGGCACAGGTTGCCAAAAACACAGAGGAAAATAATGCTCAGTATCAGAGGGGCTCACAGAAGTTGCAAACAGTAAATAAAACGGGAAATTATAACCCAGTAATTTCATTTTCACAATAATGTTTTCGCCCTGTGTAAACGAGGCCGTTTTCACACATGGAAACAAGGTGTCTGTGATTGCGAAGAAAAAGGTTTACTTAACAAAATTAATATTTAGTTTAGTAAAAATATTATCCAAATTACAGTCATGTGTCTGAGAAGGAGTCTTGGAACAAGTAGAGGACAGCCCTCTGCTAAGAGAAAACTTTTGAGGAAATATCTGTGCATGTTTCCTTGCAAACTAGATTTTTCTAATGGTGTACCTACATATAGTTATTTTACTGTCACTATATTTTGATATTAATTTTATAACTATATTTTCCTTTGCGTGTTGCAATCTGTGTGCAGAAACAGCATCCATCCCCAAAATGAAGTAGCATATAAACCAGATCTGCAGTAGACAGACTTTTTGATGCTTGCCCTTGGACTACTTAGGTCGCATGTATGGAAGAAATTCTTTGCTGTGAGGGTGGGGAGGCCCTGGCACAGGTTGCCCAAGAGAAGCCGTGGCTGCCCCATCCCTGGAGCTGTCCAAGGCCAGGTTCGAAAGGGCTTGGAGCAAGCTGGGACAGGTGTCCCTGCCCCTGGCAGGGATGGAACGAGAAGCTCTTTAATGTCGCTGCCGAGCGCGGCCGCCGCCTGTGACACCGGGCACTGACAGTGACAGGTGACGCCCTGCCCTGCACAAACATGGCGAGCGCCGCGCTCCTCACTCCAAGATGGCGGCGCCGCCGGCATCCGCCTGACCTCCCGCCCACACCTAAGATGGCGGCGGCGCCGCGGGCGGTGCGCGCCCAGGCCCGGGGTGGCCGCCCCGGCCGGGGAGTCCCTGCCCGCACCAAAGATGGCGGCGCGGCGCCGGGCGGAGCCGG
>VZUA01102405.1:16635-26852 GCA_013401035.1 Horornis vulcanius
AGCCGAGCCGCCGCAGGGCAGGGAGCGCCCCGAGCCGCCGCCGCCGCCGGACCCCCGAGCGCTGCGCCCCGAGACAGAGCCTGCCCCGACCCCGCCGGGCGACCCGGGAGAGCCGCTTAAACACCTTCCATGGGGGAGAGAGGAGCCCGGCCGGCCGCGCCTTCCCCTCCCTGCCGGAGGCTGCTGCGCTGCTGAGGTAAAACCCCTCCTGCCTTGCCCGGCTCGAGCGAGGGCGGGGGACGCGCGGGGCACCCACAGCCCGGCCCCGCTGGATGCCGAGTGCCTGAGGAGGGAGCGCGTTCCGGGGGCTCGCTGGGCTGCGGGAGCCGCGATTCCCGGGGAAGGAGGCGAGCCCCGCACCACAAAACACCCTCCCGGCAGCAGAGAGCGAGAAAAAACCTCCTTCCCCTTCCTCCTGCACAACTCGCTGTCCCCTCCCTTCCCTTTCCCGAACGGTGAACGCTGATTTCTGAGATGAAAACCTTCCTCCTCGGACAGCCAGGACTCATATGAAGGACACGCAAATATTGGATCATAAATAAGAAGCGAGTCTGGCGAGCTCAGAAACCCAGCCCAGAAGGAGCAGCATCAAGAATCCACCCTTCTCCTGCACAACTCACTCCCCACCCAACACACAGAGAATACTGATTTCCTGAGATAAGATCTTACCCCTATAAACAACCACACACGCACACAACACGGTGTATATTATTGCTAAATATAATAGGTTAAACCTAGCAGCACGGGATAAAGCCTCTTCTGCAACTCACTCCCCCATTTCACCCTTCTGAATGCTGAGATCCTGAGGTAAATTTTTCCCTTGTCCACAGCAAAGACTCTTTTTGAACAGGACACAAATATATATTAGATTATAGAGATGTATTAAATTATTCCAGATTTAAATCTATTTTTTGCTGCCAAGGGGTTGAGGGACCAGACGTCATTGTATTTTTTTTTTTCTTCCCTCTTAACTCATTTATGGGCGAGTCAAGGCTGCTGAGGAGGAAAAAAACAGCATAGTTAGAATCTCTTTATCCTTATTTCCCAGAAGCTTATTCTCTCATTGCTGTGCATTTCCTTTAGAAAAAGGAAACCTCTTATTTAGTGAACCAAAGATTTATTTTTCCCTTCCTCCTGGCCAAAGGAAGGAAACGGACACAAATTGACACATTGAAATAGTTGAAGAGATCTATCTTTTGCAGAAAAAAAAAAATAAAAGCAAACATCTTTATCCAAATCTGAAATAAATAGCGTGGAGGGAGACACTGGAATATCTGGCGAAAACCAGGATACTTGTTAATCTTTCCTCACAAGAGGACAAGCTAAACACTAAACATCAACTCATTCTTACAGGGAGGATTCAAACCCTAAATATAATAAATGGGGGATTACGGGTTTGGAGTGTTAGTGCAAAACAACACTGGAAATAAGTCAGCTTTTCCAGTCAGATTTCATCCACATCTGCAGCCTTCACACCATCATCAAAATGCAACCCCCAGCCCTGCTGCTTTTATAAATAATAACACAGCTGCCAATGGCAGTAGTGCTGGGTCAGCTTGGCTCTTTCCTGCTCCAGCTGCCCATAATATTCAGGATGAGATTCTGGGGTCAGAAAAATCTAAAGCTCAGCAACAGGAAAAGCAAGAGTCCCTAGAAAAACAGCAGCTTTCCCCTGGTCAAAGTCAGGAAGCAGGCATGCTCTCTGAACCCGAGAAAGCTAAAACTGAAGAAAACCAGGGCGATAATTCATCAGAGAACGGCAATGGGAAGGAGAAAATAAGAATAGAATCGCCGGTTTTAACAGGATTTGATTACCAAGAGGCTTCAGGGCTCGGTACTTCGACACAGCCCTTGACATCCACCGCATCTTCTCTGACTGGTTTTAGTAACTGGTCTGCAGCTATTGCTCCTTCTTCTTCTACAATAATCAATGAAGATGCAAGTTTTTTCCACCAGGGAGGGGTCCCTACTGCCTCAGCTAATAATGGTGCTCTGCTGTTTCAGAATTTCCCACATCACGTCAGCCCTGGCTTTGGTGGTAGCTTTTCCCCCCAGATCGGACCCCTCTCTCAGCACCACCCTCATCACCCCCATTTCCAGCATCATCACAATCAGCATCAGCAACAGAGGAGGTCTCCTGCAAGTCCTCACCCACCTCCGTTCACACACAGAAATGCTGCTTTTAATCAGTTGCCTCATTTGGCCAACAATCTTAACAAGCCACCTTCTCCGTGGAGCAGCTACCAAAGCCCATCGCCCACCCCGTCCTCCTGGAGCCCCGGCGGCGGCGGATACGGCGGCTGGGGAGGGTCCCAGGGCCGAGACCACCGCCGGGGACTGAACGGAGGCATCACCCCCTTGAACTCCATCTCGCCCTTAAAGAAGAATTTTGCAAGTAATCATATCCAGCTGCAGAAGTATGCACGACCCAGCTCGGCCTTCGCTCCCAAATCCTGGATGGACGACAGCTTGAACAGAGCTGACAACATTTTTCCTTTTCAGGTGAGCGCACTCTGTTGTATCCATAAGAAAGAAACCCACAAAACCTCCCCAAAGAGCACTAGAAATGCCCTGGTTGTGGGATTCCTGTGCTTGCAGCTGAAAAAAACCATATGGCTAACTCAAAATGTCATAGTGGGAATGATCCTCCAAGCTGTGATTCATGGGGTTTTGTTTTTTTTTTAACAGTGATGATCATAAATATCTATTCCCACCAGCCATCTGTATTGGCCACTTTGCTTCAGCTTAATACTTACACACAGACAGAAATAGCCGATGAAGAAATTCACTGACAAGTATTTCAACAAAGAGGAAAAAGGAAAAAAAAGTGCCTGGTGGAGTATGAGAGATCTGAGGCCTTTTAAAGTATTCAGCAATGTACCACATCTGAGAAAAAGTATGGAGTGATTGTATTTGGTTTTACAGTATCACATGGGCTTGCAGTGCAACCTAATTTTTGTAGCATTTTTGGGGGAAGCTTTGCTTTTGACAAATAATGGTAATCAGTGCAGTTTGCTCTCCTCAGGAATGGCAGCAACTTTTGGTTACAGGCCATTAAATCAGCACTAAAAATAGATGTGGATGAGATCAGTTGGTGGTCTCCTATATTTTGCTGTGGCCTTCTCCTGGCAGGAGGCAGGTTGTCTGGCAGCTCAGCCTTTCCTTCTGGGCTGACTTGTTATGAATTTAAAAAGAACTGTCTAATGTTGAACCTAATTTGCAGTAGGAATTAAACCAGAAGTCCCCTTCTTTTCATCTGACCACCAGTTAAACCCAGCTTTTATGTGTGTGTGCGCCTTTTGTAAACTCCTTTAGGGTGAATTAAAAGACCCAAGAGTTCTTTTACGTTTCCAGGGTTGTTTTTCAAGCTCTTCAAATGAGGGCAAAAGTAAAATTCTCAACGTGATTGCAGTATTTCTTGCCATGCTGCAAGAACCGGGGTGACCTACTTAAATACAATTTCAAAGATAGGAACTGTGCAGTGTGTCTCACGATATAAAGACACAGAAATACATTTAACAGTGACTTTGTGGATTTGGGGATAGTTGGGTTCTTTGCAAACTGCAGGTTTTTGGTGGTGTGCAGGCCCTGCTGACAGCACAGCAGCTGCTGGCAATAACTTTCCTTTAGAGCCGTTTTTTTCCACTGCAGTGCTACTGACTGGTTCAGTATCAGGTAGAGCCCTTCCAAATTTAGAATGCAGAGTAATAATTGATTTTAATGTCAGGATTTGTAATGAATATAATGAAGCCTTGTCCAGCATACCCAATTTATCCAGTGAAACCATTAGAAAAAGGGACCCAGCTGGAGCTGGTCTTTTTTCAGCCTCACTGCAGCGAGCCTTGGCTCACGGTTTGATTCACTCTGTACCCTGACACGTAGCTGATGTTGAGAGTGACAGAATGAGATCAAGTGTGTCCTTGCTGCTGTGTGTAAGCCCCAAATATATACACAGGCAGAGCAATGTGCTTGGATTGGCATCAAGGAAATTTCAGGAAACTGGCAAAGTCAACCTTGACTTCAGGATGGTGTTCCAGACACAGAATAGCAGACACACGTAGTTTGATCATGGTAAAGAAATCATTTTGGTGTAGCATGTTGGTGTCTGTTTACATAAACACTCTGATGAAGCTGTACATGTCAAGACCAAGTCTGACACTCCTTCATGCCAAGAAAAGGAAAGTGTGGAGTGAAGTGCTTTCCAGTCTGTTACTATCACTTCTGTGAGGAAAAGGGCAGGGCAGCAGAGCAGGACTTCAGCACTGCAGCCCTAGAAAGATGCTGATTAATTTTGAAGCCATCTTGGACAACTGCTTATTACAACTTTTTGGGTTTGTTTTTTTTTTTTTCTTTTGTATAAAATCTTTAGCTCCTTTGGTCGCTTTAGCTGAGTGTTGAAAGCACACTGAATTTTTGAATCACTGGAAACAAATGATGTAAAATTTTACCTTTGCTGTCTTTTTATTTTTTTCTTGACTATGCTGATTCTATTCCTGACTCAAAGCAGAATCTTGCTTATTACATATTTGTGTTCATGCATCTCTTCCTCTCTCTCTCTCTCTCTGTGCCCCTGAAGTATCCTTGCTGATGCAATCATGTACTGGACAAGGCTATTTTGTTACTGGAATCTTCTTAAATTCCTGTTTAGGAAATAATTGAAAGCTGTCTTTGCTGCAGCAACATAATGGAGTAATTTGATACAACAATCCCTTTCATTTAATATTTATGTTTTGCTGCTTAAATCATTAACAAGTGGTGCTGCAATCTAGTGAAAATGAGTTTCTTTAGAAGGCAAAATGTAAACCAGCAATTGCAAATATTTGGGGTTCACTTTTTTTCTTTTCCTCAAGGGTTGTTTCTATTCCAGAGCTTGGTGACACACAGGTTCTGTCTGTGTTCTGATGGAAATCTTGGGGTGACCAGGAATAAAAGCTCTTTACCTCTTTGGAGAGGATGGCATTGCATAATTTCCTTATTCACTGACGTGAACTCCTGCTCCCTTCAAACATCCCTGCCCATGGGATGAAATGGGTGCTCCAAATGGTGCAGATGAAAGGAAAATACTGTGGTGATCGGTTTGATAACCTTGCAATTTGATGATGCCTTGCCTTGGCACTGAGAGCTGCGTGCAAAGCCTGTGCTCTCTGCTCTAAGTGTTTTCCATTTGGAATCCTGTCTCCTGCAATTCCCAAGCGACAGTGTCTGTAGGAACCTCTTGCAGGGATGGAACTGGCAGCAAGGTCAGAGAAGACTTAACCAGATCTGTTAATGAAATTAAGTTTTGATGTTGTGCTTTAGCCACTGGGCAGGCTCCCCCCTTCAAAGATCTTTTGAAAAGAGAAAAGCCATTGTTCTTTGTGTGTTCGTTTGAAAAGGAAATGGTCTCCAAATGAAAAAAATGGTTCCTGAATTAAAATTAAAAAGCGAAAAACGGAGTCTTTTGGCTCTGACAGCCTTCCCTGAGAATTAATATATGAAAATGCTTTGACTGTGACTGTGGCACCTTACCAAGTTGGTGATTTTTAAGAATAATTCCTTGTCCTTCTCTCCCAGCAGCACTGACAAACTCGGTGCTCAGTAATTGCGTTTCACGGCAGCGCTGCCTTCAAGATTGTTTTGGCTTTCCTTTGGCTGTGTACTTGCACTTCCTCATGAGTGGAACATCCTGCCTGTTATGCAATGCATAAATCTTGCTTTGATAGGCATTTCCAGCTTTCCAGATCTCATCTTCAGTGCGTGATGATGTTTTTTTAAATGGCTCTCTGAAGGCACAAGCAAGTGAAGCAATAGTGCTCAGCTTTCTGTAAAAATGCTTAAAAAGAATTTGTGTTTCTTCCCGGAATCAGGCTCGAAAATAACTGCCCATTTCAAAGAATTTTGTACATGAGAGCAGTTCATTGTATCCACTTGTTCAAAATGTTTTTTCCTTTCTTCCCCAGTGGCTGGTTTCCAGGTATATAACCCCTTCCAAATCCAGCCTGTGCCAGGGAGACTTGCTCTTCCCCCAGGCAGATATGGAATGTTTGAGAAAACACATTCGTGATTACAAAACGTGTTTGAATTCCGACCTCTACGTCAGCATTTGTTTGCCCATAGAAATGGCCTGATCTAATAAGTGCATTAAACAAATTCACAGGGAACTGGAATTAAAAAAAATAACCTCTTGAATGCGTTTGCCAAACTTTCCTCTTGAAGGGATCTTGCAAATAAATTTCTTTACCGTTCCTCTTTATTTTAATATTTGGGTTTGAGGAACCTTTTCATAACTCACCATGGCTGGCTGCACAAAAAGAGCTTATTTGTTTTGCAGAATTTAATTTTTTTATTCTAGCAACAGCAATTATTCCCAATAATTTCAAGGTATCATGTGAAAACCGAGCAAATCCTTGAAGCTGGGTTCTTAAACCTGTTCCCCCATTTTTCTGTAACTCCATCAGCTGTGCAGTAATTAGTGTTTTGTGTGCTGTTCCCCACAGCTACTGATCTGTGGGATTAGCAGCACTCTAATGTGGTATGACATGCACAAGTTAAGTGCTGTGGAAGTTAACACTGTTCTTGTTTTATAAACTTACTACTGACGTTCATACTTGGGCTTTGGCCCTCCTGTGTGTTTTTGACCTCAGGGTTTCTGTTTAAAGAGAGCTTTTGTTAAGAAGCTATTTGAATTATGTTTGTCTTTTTCCTAAGATTAAAAGGAGTACTCTTATTAGGCATTTTGCTTTGAAAGTTGCATACTTAGCAGCCCAGCAAAGAGTGAGAATGCAAGATATTGTGGAAAATCATTTCTGGAAGATGCATGATAAACTTAATGTGCAGCTGAAATAGAATCACACGTCTTACAAACATTTCCAGTAAAGGTTTGTCATTTCTAACACTTAAAAAGTTCAAGCTGGACTAAACTTTGTGTTTTGTGCCACTTCACTTTTCCAGCTCTTTCTTATTGTTCCCTGGTGAAGCTATTAAAGATGATCTGGGCAGAATACAGGAACATCCTTTCAGGAAAAACCTGTTTATTCAAAGCCTTTAATTCACTGCATTTTGGACTGGGAGCTGGAATACAGCATTTGCAGGGTGCTGGGAAGGGGGAGAAGCTTCCCCAGAAGCATCATCCAGTCCAAATTTGTGTTGCAGTTGAGAGAGAGGTGTGGAACTTGTATTGATGATGATAAATATGGTGATATTGCCTCTCCTGTGCCAGAGACAGGTGACTCTGGAGTTGTGGGAAATGGTAAGAAGGTTTCAGAAAGTTTCAGGCTTCTCCTGCTGTAATTAATGCTGTGCTAATGGAGCTGTGATTTGCACCAATGTTCTGCTTTGACAAAGATTTAAATGTCTAAAACAAGCCCCACTTTCACAACTACACCTACTCCATAAATGCTGATCAATAAATTACTTAGTGTAATGACATTTTTGCATTATTATTGATGCCTTGGACTTCAGATCAATCTTATTTTAAGAGATCAGGTCCAGCCTTAGCTACCAGCAAGTGTTCATACCTTGATTTTTTTGTGCAATTTGGGACTTACCACTGGGAGGCCCATCCTGGGAAGTGCTTTCAAATTCTGGCATCTTAATTATTCAGGTGATGGTAATGCTGGGGGTGCAGATTAAATATAATGATTCTGTAATGAATTAATAGTTAAATTAAATGTGCATTTTTTTCTGATGTACAGGAGAATTCGTGTATGGGATTTTTAAATTCAAAGTATGATCTTCCTGTGCAGAAAAAATGCACGTGGAATTTCTTTTGCAGGGGAGGGTGACCCTGTGTATATCATAATTGTAATGCACCAGGTGACTTTCTTTTTGGGATGAAATATCTTTGGACTTCGAAAAATAAAGTTGGAATAGGGATTAGAGTTTATTTTTTTTTAGGCAGTGATGGCCAGGGTAGAGTCCAGAAGTGATTTGTTGATTATTGTAGGACATGTACAGAATGAATAACTCATTTTTCAGCAGATCTGTAGGCTGTCACCTCTTGTACATTGTGCAAACAGCACTGCTTATTCCAAATTATGTTCAATGAATGTCTTCTGAAGTGTTGGCTGAAATTTTAAATATAGTCATATATAAGACTGCAGGTTGATTTTTTCTTGTTGGTTGTTTTGTGGCTTTAGTTTGTTTGATTTGGTTTGTGCTTTGTTCGTTTGGGTTTTCTTTTTTTAATTTTTTTATTGTGGCCTCGTGTTTACCTGGTGTCTTTCTGCTTCAGTTCTGTTTCCCAAGGATAAAATTGTGTAGCCTTTGAGCTCTCTGATAAAGCAACATTTTAGATGTCCTAAACAAACTTGTGTAAGGCCAAGTTCTTTTGGAACCCAGGTAAATCATACCAGGCTGTGGTTGCCCCATTTTCTTACTGAATTGTACAAACTCTGCTTTAGTCCAGAGTAGTCATTACCCCTCTATATTTTCTTTATAAATAAATAAGTGTACATTAGTAATCCAGCTCCAAAGCACTGAAACTTTGTGAATTGCTTCATTAAAACCATCACCATGCTGTTATTAATTCTCTCTATATGAAATCTTTTAAAGAAAACATTTTTTTCCTAAGATCAGCATGGTTTATATGCTTTATAAGTAATATGTATCTGAGAAAAGCTCACATTTAGTGAGGTTTGTGATCAATATCTCGATTATTAGNGTCACAGCTCTGTGGGTGTTTACTGGGTATTCACAGAAGGCCTACCACATAAAGGAATCTTTTTTTCTCTCTTATCACTGGAGCCCTCCAGCTTTCCCTTCAGACTTGCAAACTCAATACTATTACGAGGATTCAAGTGCAGACGATTTTGATGAAAAATAAATACAAAAAAATTTTCTGAACAATTCAGAAACCCCTTGAATGCCTGACCCATTAGAGATGTTGATGATAAAGGTGGGAGTATCACCAGTTAATATTTTTGTATCGCTGTGTAGGGTTGTGTTTTAAAGTGTTTGCAGTGTGATTTGCAGCTTATGGACTTCACCCTAAAAAAGGGACACCTTGTGGTTCACTTGAAAAGGAAAATAAAAGCACCAAAAGCTTCCATTGGAGAGTGAAGCCAACCAGTTCAATTCCATTTTCTCCTCTTCAAATGTTTCAATTCTCTGTTCTCAATGTTAAAAATTATCATTGCAGCAAACCCTTTGTTACTACAGCTCAAGCCAACATAACAGAGATATTTTAGAGAGAAGACACTTGCTTCAGGCTCAGGTGCTCAGCACAATAAACTGGGAATTACTTGGCCTGGGTCACTTCCTTTGTGTCTTTCAGACACCTGAAATGGGAAGTGCCACAATTCCACAAAGATTTGGAATCACTGAGGTTCTGCACTTGGTGAAATCAGAGGTTTGTAGCTGTTCATGGGGTGGGCTCGAGGTTAACACAAGAATTGAGGAAGGAGAAGCTGCTGAGGGACATCAGGTTTCCAGTAAATGCTCCCACCTGTGTTTTAGGCTATTTTGGTCATTTTGTGAGGACTGCTGGAAATGCAGAGGTTGCCTTTTAATATCCATTCCTGAGTTGCTCAACTGTTGGATCCTAACTTACCCAAAACCTGAGGGCTTGTACTCGCTCCTGCTAAGGGATTCTAATGTAACTAGAGTTTGAAGTAGGTAGGAAGTAGCAATGTTTAAACCAAACCAATAAATTAAACATGCTAGGAAAGGCAGGAAAGTCTAGGAAATATGTGAAAGAAAAGCACAAAATATAAGAATTTAAATGCTCCTGATATTTTCTCTAAGGTGCCTCAATTATCTTATAAGAGAAATGACCAAGGAAATCAATCCTGTGGGGAGACAGGGCAGTGCTGTGCTTTTTATAGCAAATTTGATATTTGCTAGACTTAATAAAGGAACTGGTTCCAAACTCTGGCCTTTTTAATGCTATTTGAGACACAGCACATCCGGGTTGGAATACGTGGCCTGTTCTGTCTCAGTAATAAACTGTTCTGAAGAGAGGAAAAATACCAGGAAATTCGACTGAAAAATGGTATTTTTTAGTGATCAGAATGTAATTTACAACTTGGAAATGGATCAGGAGCTGGTGAGTTCCTGCTCTTGGAATAGTTGGAGGTTTTTAAAGTCCAGAATGAGGGATCAGTGAAATCAGGAACGGCCCTTGCAACACACAATCACTGCTGCTTCAGCACTGAAATAAAGCACTTTATAACTCACCACTGCCTTTAAAAAGTATTCCAAGCTGGATCTGTGTGCTTTGGAGAAATTTCAGCTTCACA
>VZUA01102405.1:42808-58047 GCA_013401035.1 Horornis vulcanius
GACCTCTGACACTTTTCTCCATTTATATAATATTTAACAAACAGCTGCTGATGGTATAAATACCAAATACACCTGGAATCAGCAGCCACCAGGTGCTCAAGCTGGGCACTTTGTGCAGCATAAATTTGGAGCACGTTTGGGATTTGAGTGATTTAGGATCCCTGCAGCATTTTTCAGGGTTTTTCAGCAGAATGTTTGTGGGGTTATAACCTGACAGGCTTTGTGGTGTTTCCTATAGAGGGAAGAGTGTTTAGCAGGTTTAATTAGAGGTGAAGGCAAAATATGTGAATTTTGAAATAGGAAGGAGAAATGGAAGGGGGTAGGAGCCCATTAAGTGTCTCAAATGAGGAGAAGACAAAAAAAATCTGAGTGGGTTGCTTATTCCTGATGTTCTTTAAAATGAGAGTAAAGGCAGCAGATTTTTGCAAAATATCATTGACTTTCTCCATGGCTTTATTTCAGACACAGAAATAAAAGGAGGGCTGAGGAGACAAAATAATTGAAGCAGCTGCTAATAGCATTTTAAATTTCAGGCTGATTTTATTGGAAGAACATCTCTGCATTGATTATTAATGAGCAGTTGAACCAGTGGCACGAACACTTCGTATTTTTTTAGGTTTTGTAGCAATCCTTGCTCAGATATCTCACGAGATAAATAAATCTTAGGCCCTTTATGCAATTATCTGAACCACTGAAGAAACGGGGAAGGGAAAACCAGCTTTGAGGAATCCAAACCAAGGCTGCAGTTGTCTCATTTCTCAGCAAAGGATGGGCAAGTGTTGTGATCTACAAATTAAACCTTTTCCTGTGGCTGGTGGCAGTTTAAGGCTTCATTTGTGCAGCAGCTTAGCTGGGTACTCCTGTAGCAAAGCATTCCCTTAATCTGAAATTCTGAAAACCAAAGGGGGGGACTCAGCTGCCTTCCTGGCCTGCCAAGAGAGCATTCCTTGCCTCAATGCTGTTTGTATTTCACAGAGTTTCACATTGTGTGAAATTAATGGCGTGTGATGAACTCTGCTGCATTCAGGGAGCAGAGAAAGTTTGTATCTGTGCTGTGCTGGGCGAGTTTATAAACTGTGGCTCCTGAGAAATGTTTGCAAATGTCAGATGTTGGTATTTTGAGGCTTGGATGTGAAGCAAACACTGAAAACAAGAGGCAAATTAAGAAGAGGAAGGGGAAAAAATAGTAGTATTTGGTTCTCCAAACCTGGTATTTGGCACTAATTCCTAGCTGGTGGCTGATCCTTTTTGGGGTGTTTTTTGTCCTGGTGAAGGAGAAAAGTCCTCTTGTCTTGAGTGCCTCAGGTGGGGAAGCTGTGGGGAGTCCCCTGGCCTGAGCTGTGGTCTCCCATCCACGGTGGAATCGTGTCTGTGAGTTGTTGCCAGCAGTGAGTGTGCAGAGAGAAGGAGGCTGTGTGGTTTTGTCAGTAATTCAGAAACCACAAGCAGCATTTTTCTGGCTTTATAGGCAGAGCTGGCTTTGAGAGTGCTTGATGTGCTCCAAAACGTGCAAAGGCTGCTGGGCTCAGTCAGGGACACAGCAAGATTGCTGATGCTTTGTGATTTCCTTCCATTTCTCCTTTGAGGACTGTATCGGCCTCCTGCATTTCTAAATTCAAAATTACCATGGAAAAGCTGTAATTGTAAAGGCCCTCAGCCCTTAAGATTGTCCCATAAAAACCTTTGCCTCAAGAATACGCTCCAGTCTGAAGAACAGGGTTTTGTTATTTTGTGTTCTTGGTGTTAATTGTGAGGCTCTACCAGAGGAGTGAAATGATCTTATGGATGTTAAATAATCATGGAGTAAATTGGATTGATACAGTTTTTATTTGGAAAGAGGAAATGACTCCTGTATTGTTGTGGTTTACAAATATTTAAATGCTTAAACTAATTGCCGGCCTCGATTTTGAATGGGGAAGCAAAATCAAACACATGATGTGCTCAGAGTTTCTCACAGCACTTGCCAGGAAGAATCCAAGTTTTGAAAGCAGTTGGCCAGCTTTCAGAAAGAGATTTTAATGAGATTAAAAGAGAAAGAATGTGCAAGTTTGATTAGAAAGTTTGGCTGTGCTCTGACAATGGGTTCTTGCAAGCCAGCACAGAAAATGCTGTTGTTTTTAGGGGTAGAACTGATTTGTTCTGAAACATGAAAATTAGGAATGAGTGGGTAACTTGAATTATTCCAGCACAGTGTCCTGGGTGAGTGTGAGAGAATCCATCCTGTTGAACACACTGCTGAGTCTAGAAGACAACTTTAGTGGCCCAATTTTCTCCTTGACTTTTCAGTTTTTCCAGCTGCTTATTTGCCAGTCAGAATTGAACCTAGGATTTTGTGGGTTGTGCAAAGCAACCTGATTTCAAAACAGAAAGTGTCACGCCAATCTTTCACTTTCCTCATGTCAGGGCTTCTCCTCCAGCTCGGGTGGAGAGCAGTGTTGGAATATTCTGGAGCTTGGCCAGGCAGAGAGACCCTGGTGCATGAGGAAAGATCCATTTGCTTATAGGCACACCCCCAGGAATAGCTCAAACAAATAAATAAACGTGCAAATTCGGGGCTAAAATTGCTTCCAAAAGTCTCTTTGATGATCCATATCCACTTGGTCGCCCTCCTGTCACCGTGGTTTATCAGTAAGTAACAGAGCTGGGCTGAGGAGGCCATGGGGGGTGGGGAGGGGCAGCTTGTGGACACTTCTTTTAAATGACCTGGATCTGCAAAGGCTCCAGAATCACTGAGTCAGTATAAAGGCAATAAAACGAGGTCTTTTGGTCCTTATAACAATGATTGAAAGGCTGTTTTCTTTCTCATTTAACATGCAGCAAGGACATATGGGAGAAGGCGAGGTAACAATATTCCTCTTTAATTTTCTAATGTTGACAATGTCTCACGGGAGAAATAACATTTAAGTTTTTACTAGAGGGCAAAGTCCAAACTTTAAGCTTATGAGGGAGCAGTTTCACATACGTTTACATAGTCTGCATGCCATAAATCAGCATTTTAACTGGATTAGGGAGTACCTGAGGCTGAAATGATCACAGTGGACATCACCTGGATGGTTTGTGAACCTGGGGGGCTGTGTTGCTGTGTTTGTGTGTGTGTGTGTGTTATGAATGGCAATGCTGGAGAAGTTTATTTGTGGAATTTTGGGTGCTGGTGGAGCATAAATGCAGTGAGTGTCTGAGCTGCTGGGTTTAGTGTGTGTGTGGAGCCTGGAAAAGGGGAGGTTAGGTTTGGGAATTGTTCCCTCCCAACAATACCTGCGGGACTGGGGTCTTAAGAGGTGAAAAAAATCACATGTGCACCAGTTCCTTAGGGAAAAACAAGGTTGAAATCAATATTACAACATTTTTATCATAGTAGGAATGAGGTTTGCCCAGCTACAGAAAGAGGTCTGATCATACTTGACTGTTATTTTTATTAAAGGTGTGTAGAAGAGTATTGAAATTTCAAGTAAGGCAACCTGACCGAGCCTTCCATTTTTATCCATATAAATTCTATGGACTGTGGATTTTATTACTTTTTTTTTTTTTTTTCCCTTTCAGCTTCTTAGCTGTTTCATTTTTTTCACAGAAAATGTCTGTATCTTGGTCAGATTTTCTGTTTTCAAGATGTTTTCTTTTTTAAAATCAATTTCTTTGAAGGGGAGGAAGCAAAACCAGGATAAATTAACCTCACCAGTACATTTCTGTGGTAGATTGGGATGAATCCTGAAAAAGCAGACACAGTATATCACATCATAGACAAAAGGAAATGTATCCTAAAACTTCTAGCATGCCTCATTACTGACTCTCCCTATATATATTTATTCCTAAAATGCTTCTTAAATGAGTAGAAATCTCAGTTTGTTGTGTAGCTGTTGAATATTGGAACTAAAGAGGGAGTTCATGGCAGAGAACAGCTCCTGTGCTCTATTTATGATATTATACAGTGGCATTTATAACAAAGAACCTTATTTAAAAGAAATATTACTAAAGAACTCTATGATCAAGGATTATCATAGAAAGATGCTGGACTGTGAGTGGAACATTTCTCATTTTACAACATTTTCTCTTAGAGTGAGGCCATTAACAAAACTCTGCTGTAAGACTGAAGGAAAGTTGTAGGGGGGGACAAAATTTTCAGTCTTTGCCATAAGTGACAGTGGGTTTTCCTGTTTTCCTAAGGTTATTTTTTTGTTATTTACTAATGTGCAGTTTATGCTATGTTTTGATATAAGGTAATTTAAATGTGTAATATATTTAACTGGTAGAATTCTTGTTTTCCCATTTTCACCTTGAAATTGTATCTATTCCCTGGAAGAAGCTGTTCACTGGAAAATGGAATATATGGCTTGATATTGTGAAAGCCCCAGAAACCAAATTGGCCGTTCCCTTCCCTTTTTATACTTTTTAAAAGAAACCTCATTGGAAACACAAAATATTATGGAAAGCAGTCAGCTCGAGCACCCGTTAGGAATCCTGCTTTGTAACGAGGAGGAGCCTTTCCTCAGAAATGAGGCATTTGAGCTGCTGGATGATGCTGAAAATGAAAAGGGTGCAATGAAATCGAGAACATAACTGCTCATTCAGAGGGCAAATCACTCCCAGTTCTGCTGATGCAGCAACTGGTGCATTTTCCCCAATTATTCCAACAGTGTGCGCTTTGTTCTGTTAGTATGGTTTTTTTTCCCTGTTTTTCTTTTTTTCCAACCCCCTCTTCAGGTCAGTCTTCGCTGTTCCCGATGGAGGATGGGTTCCTGGACGATGGGCGTGGGGATCAGAGCCTGCACAGCGGGTTGGGATCTCCTCACTGCTTCTCCCACCAGAACGGGGAGCGCGTGGAACGCTATTCCCGGAAAGTCTTTGTGGGGGGGCTGCCTCCCGACATCGATGAAGGTACAGAACCTCACCCAGGCCTGGGAAACCTTTTGTCTGCCAGCTCAGGGATGGGTGTTTTCCAAGCTTTGATATGGAAATGGATCTTGCACGTGGCAGATAATTCAAGTGAGTTCTGGCTGTGGCGCTGTAAGAACAAAATCGCGTTGCCGCACATTAAACTGACTTCAGCAGGATAAAAAGTACAAAAGTGCGAAATTAAACAAGCCAATATCACCTGTGGAAACTCATGAATCCATTGCAATCATTTTACAGGCCCCAGAAGTCAGTAGCAGGAAAAGCTGCTCGTAGTTTCATAAGGTCTATGGGGGTATCAAGTCCTAACTCTGGTTGCTCCTGTGCAGTTCAGGTTGTTTCCAGCAATGATTTTTGTCCTGTGCTCGCTTCTGGGCTGTGCTTGGTGAGAACCCAGAGAGAAATGAAGCTGTGCAGGGCATCCTGAGGCTCCAGGGGTTTGTGGTGGTCCATGACACAAATATTGGTGGCAGAATACTACAGTTGTTATTAAAATAAAATTTTAGGTGTTGTGAAGCTTCATTTCACCAGAGCTCTGTGTGTATGAGCCTGCTGGGATAGTGGTTAGAAGAAATACAACAATAAAGCTGAAAAGTTTTTTTCTTAATCACAGAATTCTTTTAATCCCCACTTTTTTTTTTCTTTTTTTTTGTGTCAGAGCTTGTAATGCTGTGACATGGCAACCTGAACTTCATGCCACCCATGAGAGCAGTTGAAGCTGGATTATTAGAACTGTATAGATGCAGTGGCTCAGTTCCTGAGAATTAGTGGATTATGAGCTTTTATTTATAATTATCAGTAGAAAGAAAAGTTTGAGCTTTGGCCTGTCTTATTTTATAAGTGTTCTGCCTTGTCACAAAGTTTCCCCATCAGTTGCTGAGCGCTGCTGTGAGCTGCTGAACCTGCAGGGCCACAGAATGTTTGTTTATAGGATGAAGCCACCTGAAATCAGTGTCTTTCAAATGCCTTAAATTGAATTTATTTGAAGTTCATGCCTTTTCCCTTCTCTCCTGTTCCAGATGAGATCACTGCAAGTTTTCGGCGCTTTGGACCTTTGATTGTAGACTGGCCACACAAGGCAGAGAGCAAATCTTATTTTCCTCCTAAAGGTAAATGCCTGCAAACCAGTAAGATGAGCATTTTAGAATATTTTTTTTGTGTCAAAACACAAGATTGGTCTGACAGTGACACAATGTTTAGAGGGAAAAAAGAATTCAATCCTTGGGATTGTTCTAAACTGGTGAAGTTTTGAATATGGCTTTGCAGTTATTATTCACTAAAAGAATTCTTCCTTAACTTCCTGTTTTTACTTTATTCCATTTTCCCCTCTTTCCCCTGTTGTTGTACATGTAATAACAGCTTTTGAAAGGCACTAAATGCCTTCCACAGCATCTGGGAAGGATTGTCCCTTAGATGAACAACCAGAGCACTTGTGGGTTGGAAATGTGTGCTTGCGAGCACCTTAAATCTTTTCCCTTCCTGTGTGGCAGCATGATGTCAAACCTAATTCTGAGTTAAATTCTGATCCTATAGACAGACAGACAGCAGTGATGTTTGTGTTTTCCCTTGGCCAGGATATGCATTTTTGCTGTTCCAAGATGAAAGCTCTGTGCAGGCACTGATTGATGCATGCATTGAAGAAGATGGAAAGCTCTATCTCTGTGTTTCCAGCCCCACTATCAAAGACAAACCGGTAGGTGGAATTGTCAGGGCCTGCACAATTCCTGGGTGATAGTCACAAATTGGGCTCTTCACGTGCAGTTTTTTCTGTCTTCAGAATGTTAACGTTAAAATTTTTTTAAGGTGTCAAATTAAGAAGAGAAAAAAAACAACTTATTACTTTTGAACTAGACGTAAGAAAGTTTTTTAGTCTAGTTACAATGCCTAATTTTATTAGAAAAATATATATTTTCAGACAGGTATTTTATGCTTGCTAATGATGGACATGTAGAATTCACATTGTCTGAGTGTTGTATGTAACAGACAAATCCTAAAAAGCATACCATGGCATTGAACTGTAAATTATTAATATACAAACGGTTGGGGGGCTGATGCAAGTCTGTCAGTAGTTGGGGAGAATTCTGCTCTGCTCCTGTGCTTCAAATTTTGGCCAGCTATAACCAAATACAAAGCAGCACAGTAACTAAACAGGCAACTCTGGAGCCCTGAGATAAGGCTGGGACAAGAGGAGCAGTGCAGATCTGTGTGACCAGGGGGGTTGTACAGCACAGCTCAGGCATGATTAAGTAAATGTGTCAGCAGAGGGTGAGAGGTTTCTTTTTTTTTTTTTTTCCCAGAAATTTGGGTAATGAGGAAGTGGTGAAATTTAGCATCCTCAACAGGTCTGTCTTAAGAGAGCTCATTACCACTTCATTTGGAGAAATGATTGCTGAACAAGTAGAGTTTAGGAAGTACAGCTGTTTAGGGAGTTTTCTTCTCTGTAGGACACTGTTGTAATTTATATTACTGAGACACTTTGAATTGTGAATGGTTAAAAAAACCCAGGCTTTTTGTCCTTAGGTTCAGATCCGGCCTTGGAACCTTAGTGATAGTGATTTTGTTATGGATGGTTCCCAGCCTCTTGACCCAAGAAAAACCATTTTTGTTGGTGGTGTTCCTCGGCCTTTACGAGCAGGTACACACTGCAGCGCTGGGCATGTTGGATGTGCAGCCTGCTTTGGGGAGCACTGGGGGAAGCCAGCCTGGCAGCGAGGGAATATCGAGTGTGGTGCCACAGTGGGGGACGTGACCCGGCCCAAGGTGGTGCTTTGAGAGAAAGGAGCCAGCCTAGAGCGCTGTTTGGTTTTGCTTTGTGCTGCAGTGGAGCTGGCGATGATCATGGACCGGCTCTACGGAGGGGTTTGCTACGCCGGCATCGACACCGACCCCGAGCTCAAGTACCCCAAAGGAGCTGGGCGGGTGGCATTTTCCAACCAGCAGAGCTACATTGCTGCTATCAGCGCCCGCTTCGTCCAGCTGCAGCACGGAGAGATTGATAAACGGGTAAGGCCTGCTCCCCTCTGCTCCTCCCTGCCTCTGAGTGTCCCTGGGAGCCCTTCCCCGGGTTTTAGTGCCTCGGAGATGCAGCACCGAGTGGAACCGCAGTGGTAGGGAGCTGCTGCTGCTGCTGGCACGTGGGAGGTGGCTGTGAGAAAAAGCTTTCTCGAGTTGTGAGTGTAGTGGGAAGTGTGGCAGCTGCCTTGGCCTTTTGCAAGAATACCGAGCTCCTCAGATGCTCCCGCTGCAAGGATTTGTAGCGTTTGTGAGATGCAGGGAGGGAGTGCCTGCCAAGGATGGGGCAGCTCTTACTCCTGCTCTGCATCCTTTGGGAGAACAGGCAGAACCACCCCAAAGTCTGCTGGGTGTCCAAGAGCGTCCTGGTAATGCCTTGCAAACTTGTTACTGTGCCCTGCAGCCTCGCAGTCACCCTGCACAGCCTTTGTTTGGTTATTTCATTCCTTTATTATTCTATTCCTTATGATTTTAAATTAGAGGAATATGCCAAATGGATCAGCACTTTGCTTTCTGCCCTCATCATCTCTCTAAAATGTAACTGCCAGTTACAGGGATCTTCAGACCACAGTTTTGGGAAACTCAGATGCTCACATCTCCTCTTGTAATTCATCCTTTGTCTCTGGGTTTTTCCTACGTGACTGTCACTGCTGATCTTAATTTTATAGTTAATACAGTGGAAAACCTCCAAACTTGGCTGATTAGCCCATTATCATTTCACTTCTGCTTTGGCTATAAAGCAGAAGAATTGTAACAACAATCTGACTGTGGGCCTGTGAATTGGAATGTCTTTGTTCTAATCTTGGCTCTGAAATAAGTTCTGTACAGCTTTGAACAAATAATTTGGGCTGCCCTTGTGCAACTTGTGCTTGCATAAGCAGACACTTGGGTGAATAGGTCCATTGAAGCTGGTGGGACTACAAATTTAAGTAAGTACTTGTAAACCCTGCAAAAAAATTTTGCAATCTATTTCCCCTTCCTTCTCTCCTCCCACTCCTTATTTCCTCATTTTTTGTGTAGTTTTTGTGTGGGGAGATAATGCTCAGAGAGGATTCATTATAGGAGAGATCGGGTGCATGAGGGAGGTAAAAATACAGCGACAATAGAACATGAGGTTCTATTTGTTAACAGTTTCCCAATACTGTTTTTCTGTAAAAAGAAAAATAAAATTAGTTAAAAAAAAAAAAGTAACGAGAAGGGATTTCCTGTAAAATTAGGCAAGGAGGTGCTGCTAAAGGGTGTGCCCTGAGATAGTGCACAGGAAGGGTTCAGTGGCTGAGGCTCCCACCCTCAGTGGGCCTGATGGAGCTGCTGTAACTGAGGCTTTCTCTGGAGCTGGGAAATCCTCTGTGCCCAGCCCAGGGAGCAGTTACAGCCCGTGTCACACTCAGAATAAATGTGACAAGGACACCTGAGCTGCAGTTTGGCTCTGAAGGTGGCTGAGCAGAGGGACCAGTGCAGAATCACCACGTGAAGGAGGCCTGGGTGGCATCTTGGTCCTTTTAGCACTTGGAGAAGGCAGCAGTCCTTAAAAAAACCCCCAACCTCCCACTGCACAGCAGTTAGGAGATGGGGAATGTGGTGTTAGGAATATTTGCCTGCCTCTGCTCTTCTGCAAATTGACTGAGTTGGCAGGGCAGGGTTTGGGGAAAGAGGAGAAAAACGGGTCATTAAAAAGGCTGCTGAGCTGTGTCTGAGCAGTTTATGTGTCCTGTAAGCAAAAATGACATCAAACTACTGCAGTGCCATCTGGACTGTGATAAAATTGGGTGGGTTTGAAAACCCAGGAACTTGTGAATGTCCTTATTTGCCTGAGGTGTGTCCAAGGCCTGTGAGGTGCAGAGAGGAGCAGTCCCAGGCCAGATGCAGAGATAACAGCAGAGATACCAGTCACAGCCTGGGTGTTTGAAAAATGTTGGTGAAAACATCACATTCATTGAGCTTCAGAGAAGGTTCACAAACCCTTCTAGAGCAGGAACCTGTACCTATAATTATTTGTGCTGTTCTGAATTGCTGCCCATCACCTGTCCCTTAATGCCAGCAGCGTAGGAGGGCATCAGTCCTGTGTTAAGCCTCTCATTTGATCCCAACAAGATCAGGTGGATTTCCTTTTGCTGAGAGGACTAAGCCATGGAAAAAAATACAGAAATGAAGTGTTTATTTAGAGAATAAATGAATTTTTAGAGAATAAATGAATTGTCTTAACATTGAGAATTCAGACACTGAAATTTGCAGGCCATGTGCATATTTAATCAGCAGTTACAGTGTTGTATAAACAATTTCCATTCCTGCCTGAAAGGGACGGAGCTTAATTGGCCATCAAAATTAACTCCCATAATTATCCAAGGTTTTGCTGTTGGTCAGTAGGTTGTTTGAACCTTTCTGTAAATCAGTGACAGCAGGTGTGAGACTGATGGTCAGCACTGATCTCTGGGGTTTTTCTTAAGGATCAAGGAAGGGGTAGAAATACTGAAGTGCCTGGAATTTCGGGTGTTCAACAGCCACAATGAGGCGTCACGAGGGGGAAATCTTGCATTCCCTACTGCATAACACTGGCTGCCCTGCTAAAAACACAGGTGTAGAATTCCTCCCCAACAGTGCAGAATTAAGAATTTACACTGGAGAATGACCGACTGTCTTGTTTTGTGGCTGCAGGTGGAAGTTAAGCCATATGTCTTGGACGATCAGCTGTGTGACGAGTGTCAGGGCGCCCGCTGCGGCGGGAAGTTCGCCCCGTTCTTCTGTGCTAACGTGACGTGTCTGCAGTATTACTGTGAATATTGCTGGGCTGCTATCCATTCCCGTGCCGGCAGGGAATTCCACAAGCCCCTGGTGAAGGAGGGAGGGGACCGCCCGAGACATATTTCATTCCGCTGGAACTAAAGGATCGCTCATTTGCAGGCCTCCAATTAAGTGCACTCTTCTGTTCTCCCGACTGCCCTCCCCGCCCCGCCCCTCACTCACAGCATGTCCTTTTGTAGTAGTCTGTAATTTAACAATAGTCTAAAGGAAAGAATGACCTATAATGGGTATTTTATAGAATCTTGTCATTGAAAACTGTATTGGGAACTCCTTTTCGTATCGATAACATGTTGCAAGCGAGTTGCATTCTCTTGTCTTTACTACCGAGAGAACACTTAATTTCCTGCAACGTTTTCTTAGAGGAGAGAAAAATATTAAGAGAAGAGAATTGAAACAATAGAGTATTTTGGTTTTTTAATTAAATTATTGTTAATAAAGAACATAATAATACTTTTATTAAATAACCGTGTAACAATAACACTATCAGTCTGTTCTGACACTTTTCCCCCAGGGAAGCCTGTTTTTGCCTCTCTTTTTATTTTTTTTTTTTCTTTTTTGTTTGGACTTTGGATTTTTCCAGCAACAGATGAAGTTAGCATTTACCTACCAACAGGAAAGAGCATGTTTAAAGCAACAGAAATGCATGAGCAAAGTTGAAGCAGCACTATAATAATGATCTTTTTTTGTTTGTTTGTTTGTTTTTTTAAACTCTTTTAAGGGTTTTGAGGCTGAAGTTTTAGCTCGGTGTGTATCTGACCGTGCCTCTGGCTACCACCCACATCCAAATTACTAACGAGATAGGCAGAGCTTACTATATTTTCATCAAAATGATAACATTTTAAGAATTCCTGAATGTAAAAGTTGAGTAAAGTTACTACTGAGGGGGGAGTGCACTTTTTTTTTTCTTTAAGAGAACTCAATTGTCTGGTTACAGCCCTAGATATCCTACCAAAGCTAGAGTAATGACAACTAGTGAACTGGCATTTCCTCTCCTGAAGGATAAATATATAGATTTTATTTTTGATGGCTATATATAACTCTATATCCTAATATACTAACATTCATCAGGGGCCAGCCTTTGCTCTCCATTTTGACGTGAAAAAGTAGAAAACCTAAAGATACCTCAAGGATATCACTGATTTTTACTGGAGTTTTGATATTCCATTGTGGCACACAAACTCAAATTGGCTGCTTATTGGTTTCCCATCTTGGCTGTAAAGTCAGTTTTCAGTCCCCTCAAATTTAGCTGTAACAGAAGGCACGGATGAACCCAAGGAGTTTCCAAATCCTGCTTTGCACCCTTGGCCGCATTTTGTGCACGGAATGGTGCAGCTGTGCCGATGCCTTTCTTACTCCTCCTGTAGAAAGAATCCCAGCTCAGATCCCAGCTCTTCAGAACTAATTGTGGGGAGATAAAGACGAGCAGGTGGAAGTGCCAACATCGCTAATTAACGCTGGCTTTATTGGAACTCAGTCTCCTACCTTGAGAAGCATCAGCCCAGGACACGTGAACCGAACGCTGACGAGTGGGTGCAGAGGGTTTAGTTTGAAACACATGAATGAAGGAGTAGTTCTGAAAATTTATTTTTAGTACTTTTGAACTAAATGCCCTGGCCAACTTCTCCACCAAGGATGTAGCAGTGTGCAAACAAAGTGATTCTGTGGCAATCTCTGCCCGGCCCCAGGGGCCTGGGACCACCCGAGAGTCTCCCAAACCAAAGATTTGCCCTGGCACTGCTTGGAAAACATCTGCTCCCTTCAAAGCCCCCCTCATCCCTTTCCCCCAGCCCCCATTATCTTTATGAGAAGCAGTTTTTCTGTTCAATACAGGCTTTAATGAACTGATACCTTACCAAGTTCCAAAGGTCAAAATGGAGACATTTGCTGTCTATTAGTCAAGTATAGCAGGGGAGCTGCTTTTACTGAAATCCCTGAAAATATTGACAACAGTAATGCAAATGCAGAGTGCTCTTGTGTAGATTGTCAGGGACTTTTTTTTCTCTGAAGTACATAATTCTAGTTGGAATGTTCCTTTCGTTTTTTTTTAATGCTTGTAGGTGGCTTGGGGTGTGCTATTGTGCCGATCCTACCCAGCAAACAGGTGAGGTGGGTTTCCATTACAAGAAAATAACACTGTTTGAGAACTAGCTTTGAATAATAATTTTTTCCCTTTGTACATGACCTGCTGAATTTCGGTACAGTGTTTTTGTAGCTAACTTATTTTGTCATGCACATAATGTATATTTGTTATGCACTACTTTTGTATATCTTGTTTTTCCAACAGTGAGCATTTTTAGGCACACTTTTCACTGACGGGATATCTCTTTATGCAATACCTCAATTTTTCATATTGCAAAGAGTAGCTTTTTGTACTTTTATTACTGAGAGATCTTCATATACTTCATTTTTTAATATAAATAATTTTAATAAATTTTATTTTCTTATATTCTGCTTTTTATACATTTCAGTGCTCTGCATACATTTTGAATTATGGATGTTGTGCACTGGCAATGCTATTTTAGAATCTGCAGAGAAAAGAAAGCATGTTGCTTAAACATCTTAGCCCAGCACCAGGTATTTGGTGTACATATAATTTAAGAAATAGTATATGTAAAGTTGAGAATTAAAGAAGAAAAAGCATGAAAGTGACAAATGACACTTGTCTTTAGACCCATGAAATTTAAAATGCATAAATATAGTGTAGAAATTTAAAAGTCAAGAACCATCAAAATTGTCTACCGCTTCTTACTGAGTTTTTAAAAATTATACACAAATGCAGACGTTTTTGGTGAATGTTTAGCCATTTTTATTATTACTAAAGAATCGATGTTAGGTGTTTGATGCAGAACCGTGTCTGCTCTTTTAAATTATATTTAAAGAATAAAAGAGAGCCTGCTAGGTGGCAGGCATGTAATGTTAGTATGCATGACTAATGTAAGAAATCGTTATTCTACTAATATTCACTTGTGATTGTGTGACAAGCGTGTTTACAGATCCTTTGGTTACACTTCGATTTACAGGGCATAAACAATTCTCTCCATTACTCTGAGCTTCACCAGTGCTGGCCGAGCCTGCTGGGGGCACGGGGCTCGCTGGGGTTACCGTGTAGCCCCGGGCTCATTAACGTGCAATTAGCGACCGGCGGGGGGGGGGGGGGGGGGGGGTCATTAATGAGCAGCGGCGTTTCCCGGGGGAGTGACAGAGTAATTCCATGGTTATTTTTGCAATGTAAAATAAAGTGTTTCTGATTATTTTATATGTAAAGGAACCCCACTGCCCCGTGCTTTTTTGGTATAGTCTCTACTTCTCCATACACAGACCTCTGCAGAATGCAAATTTCAACCTTGCAGTGACTGAATTTAGCGTTTTATAAGGATGCTGTTGGAAAGACTTGATAATTCACCCCTTGTGTTTTTGAAGAGTTCAAACCTTCTGTTCAAAGGTGATTTAAAACTTGAATGTGATGAATTGTGGCAAGTTAACTTCAAGTTATGTGCAATACCTATTTCAGACTTCTGGAAGATCTTTGCAGTGTAATTCTTTGTTTTTAATTGCAGACATTTAAAAATGTCATTTTCTACTGTTCTAGTAAATCCTCTTTCTTGCTGGTGTTTCTAAAGAAAAGAATCAGAAATCAATCTTTCTACTAATGTAAATTTGAGATTATTTTTAAAAAAAAATGGAATAAAACGTTTTGGTCATTTGCTTTATTTTATTATCTTATTTTAAAGCTACTGTGATAGCATTGTAAGAATTGGGACGATATTGTATTCAACTGTTTTATTTTTTATATTTTTAAATTTTAAAGTATAATTAGTTTTTATAATTTTCATCAGATTTTTTTGTTATATTTTTTGGAAGTGAAACTTTTAGCAAGTGGGTGTCTAGTTTTTACTAATCCCTAATATGTTTTTCCCCCAATGTATTGCTCATATTATCAGAAGGAAAAGTTATTTAAGTATGTCAGTTAATTGTACTACTTGGCTGAATTTCCATATAGTTTTTACTGTGTATGGGGAGGTTGTAGTATTTATTATAGCATTTTAAATAAGGGTAATTCATTTTTTATTAAAGTCATTTTCACGTTTAAGTTCATATTTTTGTATGTTCTACTCTAAGTTATATAACACAAGTTACTTTTTTTTAAAGAGTTCATTTGTTGAAGTGCTAGTGAAAATTAATGTTATTAAATAGTTTGCAAATGACTATTTATACCAGTATGCATATAATTTTTAAATATTTGTAATGTGAGATGTTGAATGAATAAAACTTTTAACTCAATGTTTCTCCTTAACCTTTTTATTTTGAGCTTCCTGCAGGCACTCTCCTTCCTTTGTGGCCGAAGCTCGTGGGGCTTGGGGAGGGGATCTTGTTGGGCTGTGTGGGGTGAAAAGGGCTTTAGGGGAAGCTCTGCTGCCCTGTTCTGGTCACAAACACAGCAAAGGTTCCTTGGAGAGGTGAAGATGCAGCAGGTGAGGAGAGAACCATTGAGGCACAGGTAAGCCCACCACGGTTTGGGCTGGAAGGGACCTTAAAAA
>VZUA01102494.1:0-20095 GCA_013401035.1 Horornis vulcanius
CAAAGGAGCCCTACTGAGGGCAGAATAGCAAAGGACTGGGGACTCTTCCTTCTTGCACACATCAGCACCAACTTGAGGCAGTGGTAACCAAAACAAAGAGCTGGTATTCACCATGACCCCTGGGGTTTTCACATGGCTGCTTGCACCAGCCACGAGATGTACAACCCATCAGACTGATCCACTTGTGCCTTCAGAAAAAGGACATAACAGCAGTAGAAGAGCACCCTGCCCTTCTCAGCAAGCACCCAGCTCTCCTCAGCTTTGCAAGCCCAAGAAAGGACAGTCTCCCTTGCCAGCAAGGGTCTGTGGTCCAGGAACACAAAACATTGCATTGCCTGTACCAGACTACCAGAAAACAATGTCATCTACCTTCCTTTATTCATCATACAGAAAATGGCACCAGAGATTCCAAATGCTAGCTAGCAGCTTCCATTTCTACAGGCCAGGAGAACAGCAGGAGTATTGGCTACATTTCCATCTTTGCTATTGAACTCACTGGATTTGTGTCAGTTCCATAAAAGTGTCAAATTTCTTATTATTCCTATTTATTGAAGGTGTATCTGTGAAGCAAGGCTTCCTCTGTGGAGGACATGAGCACCTCCCCTGTGCAAAGGCACTCTCTGTCTCCTCCAGAGACAGAAAGCTGCCCTAGGCAACATCACCTGGAAATCCTTATTCCAACATCTTTAAGTTACCTTTAATGTTATCTTTAAGTAACCTTTAAGTTACAACTGTACTTAATTCAAATAACTGGAGTGGGCAGGAGAGAGCATTTTATTACAGAACATACCTGAATTTAAGAGGCTGCATGCTTTCTAATGACAACCATGCCTAAGTTCTGTGCCCAGGGCAAGCCAGTAAAGGGCAGGCTCTGTTCCCTCCTCATACATTTCTCCGTTCTTCATCTGGCTGAAATTATTCAAGTGATGACAAAGAAAGCAAAAGCTGTGTCTATGTAGACAAGTTCTGGTCTTTCTCACATATCCTGTGAACTCCATTACTTGTGTAAAGTCTTGGCTTGGAAGAAAATATTCTAAGTTCTGAGGTATTTGGCATGCCTTGGTATGGTGACTCCAGCCTTGATTCATACTTTCCATCCCCAGGAGTCCCAGGAGAAATGAAGACATTTTTCTGTACATCCACAGGAAAATTTCTCCTTCGTCAGGCAATGAGTTCATAGTATTAATTTCAGTTCTCTTTTCTAAAATTATCCACCACAGACTAAAACTTCCACACACTGGAACACAGCAGATACTGGGGCACTGCTCTGTTAGGGTACACTCAGCAGAAGGGCCTCTTACAAGGTCAGGGCTTGCCCGACTGTAGAGCTCAAGCCTGGACTCCTGAGAAAGTTATCAGGGCTGTATAGAAACTATAAATCATGCAGACAAAGCCAGAGAGAGACCAAAACCAAAGAGAAATGTCTGAGGTGTTCCTTTCAGCTAATGGGAACTCATTACATCTGGACTCTGATGCAGGCACGTGCCAGGTGGTAGAAGAGCTAAGTACAAAAATGAGGGGACATGCTAAGTAAGCCAAGAGAGATCCTGCACTTTCAGAGGCATGGTTCAGGAATGCTAGAGGAGAAAACCAAGCAGTGCCCTGCTCCAGGACCACAGCCTGGCCAGAGGACAAGGGAATCCCAGCACACTGGAGCTGCTTGGCAGTAGAATCTGGTGTGTTAATTCCCTCCTGACTAACAGACATGGCAACTGCCCCTACAAAACCAACAGCTTGAGGCTTATGGTACTGAGGATCTGTTCAGCATTCTGCAACACAGCACCCCATGGTAAGAGCTCCACTCCAGCCAGCAGCCCAGGGGCACAGGCAGAACCCCGAGCACCAGGCATGCACCATTGGCACAGACCTCCTCAGCTGTACCCCTGGGGACAAACCCTTCCTTAAGCATTTCCTCCAACTTCCTCTTCCACTGGCCTCTCTTTTGGCATTTCTTAGAGGATGTTCTGACAAGCAGGTCACTGCTGTTCAGCTGTGGCATTCGTGCAGGGTAAATGCAGCCACAGTGAAAACTGTGTCTCTAGGGAAGGAGAAAGCTCACATTAATTACAGTTTGCTGAGAAACCTCCAGCAATAGGGATGGCTGTAGACTCCTCCCTGTCCGTGAATTGTACAAATTTGAACTTTGGGTGAGAGGTTTAATACAGCAAGCACCATGCAAGTCTCCCCCACAAGGTACCAAGAGCAAGGAAGAGAACAAAGAGAAGAAAGCACTGCCTGCTGCTTGCCACCGGCCTGCAGCCCCGTCAGAGTGCTGGCAGGAGAACAAGCAGGCTTAGTGAATAATTGAAGATACGGTGATGAAATCTCAGAATGTCAGAGGCATAATACAGTTTTGTAGGTTTCATCATGAAGCCTTGAATTCCCAAATAAGACACACTGAATAATTTATCTCTGTGTCAGCACTGGGTCATCAGCTGTTCACTCACAGCACGCTTCAAGACACTTGAATGGGTCTGAACAGACTAAAGAACAGGATCCAGAGGGAAGAGGTGATGAAAACTCAACCCACTCACCTTTCCAAACACTAAGCTCAGATAAAAATGTGTAGACCCCTCAGTCATGCCCTGTGCATGAGGTCCCACAGGTTCTGACCCTGCTTTAGTGCTGCCCAGCACAAGAGACCAGGGAATCTTCCTGTGCTGGGCTGGCTTCAGGCTGGCATCTGCCACCCTGTCACCCAAACTCAAGCTCATCCAGCTTGGATCCAGAGGCTCACCTGTCTGTAGTATCTGGAAGCCCCCAGCCACAGCTCTGAGCCACTAAATACCACTCACTCACCAGAGCAGGTGATTAACACTGCACACCCTTTGCCCAGACATCATCTGGAGCTTGCCAGGTAGCTAAGTGTGCTCAGATTTTACTGGTTTAGTGTTACTTTTTTCACATTTTTAGCATTCACTGCTGGGCAGGTACCTGTGCAGCAATCCATACCCAGCTTGTTTAATCAATAACTGTAGGGCAGCAAGTAAAAATCCATTTTCAAGTGGAATTCCACAACTGCCACACCCAACCACCCATGATGGGATCAGAGAGCACAGCTCAATCTGTCTGGGCAATCTGCTTTCCTAGAAATCTGCTTTAGATAATATGAACACACAGGCAGGTCACACACAACAAAGCTTGTAGGATTTAAATCAATTCTCAACCATCAAAGACTTTCCCACATACTAATATCCTGAAACAGCCTCCATCAATACTGACTGACCTGCTAGCATGAGTAATTACCTCCTAGTTCATCCTTTAAATGACAGAGGAATCCTTCCCAGCTGAGCTATTCCCCTGAGCATCTCCCTGGGAAGGAGAAGCAATATTCAGAAGCAGAGCAGCATGCCTGTAGCTTTCCCTGTGGAAAAAGGAAGCAGTCACCAAGGAATTCCCCTTTCCACCTACGCTGACAGGAATTTTGTAATATATCAGATTATTTAAGGGGAAAAAATTAAATGCAATATAACTACATTTAGACATATTCTTTTGGCTTTCACAATATGTTTTAATTGTTTATCTCAAAAATATCTTTTAAATGAAAGAGTCCAGATCAAACTGCAGTAAATTTCCTGAGGCATTAATTACCTGAGGCATTTTTGTAAGATACAACAAACTTTTCAAAAGCTCTTGAATATCACCTCTTATACAGTGGGATTTGTGCACTGGTGATTGTCAGTAACTGGATACAGGGAGTCAGAAAACACCTGGGTGCTAAAAAGGCCAGGGAAATGTTTCAAAAAGAAATGGCAAGTGACACTGAAGAGTCTGGAAGGAACTGGTCATTTAAATGACAACGTGCCAGACAAAGGCAAAAGACAAGGAATGAAGAAATCAAATTCACTTAAGTGAGCACGTGTGTGCATTCATGCATATGCAACAGAAAAAAGACAGCCAGTCACAGATCAATCACGCTAACAGACCATATGAACATCAGAAAATGCAGGTCTGAGACAGTGTGTATCCAGTGGGATAGAAACAGACACATAAGGAAAGGCACAAGGACCACAATTGCACCAGTGTCACTGTGTCCCTGCACTGTCCTGCAGCAAATTATTCTGCAGATCAGTTAAGCAGTCTTTTATTTAATTCTTGCCTAATTAAGTGAAAAACAAGAACATCATCCTTTAGGTCTTTGTTAACACTTCAGTAAATAATTCCAAGCTTCCCTCTCATTATATGACAATCTTTCAAGGCATCTGTTCTTTCTCATCACACATCTCCAAATGTAATTCCAATCAGGGTGCCACAGCTCAAGAAGGACATCACTGTGCAAGATGACAACCACCACATTGGGTCTGACAAAAGCTCCTGCAGACCTGCAGGTCTGGCCACAATCAGCCTGGATCCCCTGGGAGGAGCAGGACAGGCGTGCAGTCCTCAAAGCCCTTCTCCACACTCCACCTATTTGTGACCCAGTAAAACCTGGAAATGGCAAGGCACAGGAGCTTCATCACAGCCCACGGCTTTGAGGGGGACAGTCCTGCAAAGCTCCATTCTTCACTTCACCAGACAATGAATAGGTGAAAAACTTCTGAAAAATGAAACAATTAGGAAGTGCCTTTTTTCTGTGAACATGCTGCTTTCACGGCAGCATGACAGAGGTTATTTTGAACTTATTACTTCCACTGGATTCAGCTGTAAGTAATTAAATTTAGTCATAGAAGTCTGATCTATAAATGGAACCTACAGAAGCAATTACCAGAGCTTCCACCAGATCAGGAAGCAATGGCCTGCTCTGTTTGATGTAAACTGAAAAGAACATTATTTATACTGCATGAGAAGTCACAGTAACACGGTCCCCTTGTAGAGATTTGCTTTGAAAATTACAGTTTTCAGTGAAGAGAGTCACAGGTTATAAATTCCAGCCATGCTCTGCTCCTTCCACTTGAACAGTCTCATGGGCAAAAAAGACAATCGTATCACACAATTTAAAGGGCTGTTTTGGCTCCTGTTCTGCACTCAGAAACCACATGAAAGAGGAGTTAATTAAACATGCAGTAGATGGGGTGACTAAGCATCAGGATTTTTAAAATTATATATTTTGATACCTCATTTTGGTCTGTTTGGAATCTAGATTATGCAGAATCTGATGGATCTGTGAACCCATTGGGTCTCTCTCAGCCCAGCCCCTGAGCACGCACTTTTTCACTCCTCAAACCACTGCTGTACAACTGGACCTGATCAGGAAAAGCTTGCAGAATTGTGTATTCCTGAACACAGAGGTGCAGCCTGACAATGTCTGTTGAGGAAACCAAACTGAGTGTGGAAATGGACACCTGGGAAGGGAGAGCCAACCTGCAGGAAGACCAGGATAGGCTGGAAGTGTGTGAATGATTTTTATCTTTCTGCACAGGCAAAGACACTGAAGCGCAGCACCAAGTTGTGCAGGAGAAACAGCTGAATCCTGCTCTCCCTTGTCAAGAAGATGAAGAGCTTGCGTGCTGCTAGAAGTGAGAAGTGCCACATGCTCATTGAATCTGAATCCCCATCTGGAGGTGCAGCCCAGGCAGCAGAAGGTCACCGCAGTAAACTCCTCTGTGCTCAGACATCAGCTTTGCCATCAATATTTCAATGCTCCCCTTCATGGGACAGGCAAGGATAACAACCTACTCTTCCTCACAATTTCTTTTACTTCACAGAGAAAAGCTGAAACAATACTTTGTTAGCAAGTGCATCACAATTAACAGAGTAATAATGATCAAAACTACTGCACCTTATAAAATCTTTGCCTGGTTATAAAGACTTCTTTGACTACTAATGGCATTGTGCAATGAGGTCTGCAGCAGCCTGGCAGCATTAGCAATGATTCACTGCCACAATGCACTTCTCAAACAACATATTCAGGAATCACAATTCTGAAAGCTTTTTCTGGTCAATCTCTGGGCATAAAAATATGAGAAAAACAGAGGATCTGTGAGGAATGAACAGAGATGAACACACACTGAATATAATATAGAGAATTGTTATAAATATGTTATAGGGCATTCACTAACAGATGTTCTAAATTTTTCTATAACACACAGAAAATGGTATTTTGATATTTATCATTTGATAAGGAATGTGCTAGGGCCATCCCTTACTGGGACTGAGCACACAGATTCTGCACATGTTTATGCTACTGTGGCAAAACTGCAAACACACAGCCAAGCTCTGAAAAATGGCTATGTGATAGTACTTGCACAAGGCAGTCTACAGCCAGAAAATAAGTCAAACATACTTTACCAGATCAAGAAATCCTCTAGCAGTCTCTTCAGGAAAATTGCTTTGAGTCTGAAGCCTCTTAAGCCTGCCTAGTAAAAACCTTTTTGAGGACCATCTTGATATTTGCATTCTGACATTGTGTTAGAAGTCTTTACATAATAAAAACCAAACGAAAAACCCCCAAACAAAAACTTTTACCAGAAAACCTGAAAAAACTCCTGTCTGGGAAAACCTGCCCCCCAGAATACTGCCTGCTTGTCAGCCAACCATCAGCAAATGGCACATCAGTACACTGCCAAATACCACCTCAGACACTGGGCACTTCTCACACCAGATCCCTTCTTTGAGGAAAGCAGTTTATAAACAATGATGCTGACATGTAATTTTGTGACTGTGCATTTCATATACAGCTGGGAGATTTGGTATAGCAATCCAGGGGAAAAGCAGCTAACAGCTACCATATCCCCAACAAGAATATCTGCTCCATACCCAGCAGACACAGCAGTTCCAGCCACAGGCAAATTCTCATGCCACATGCAGCACCTTACCCCTGCCACGTCTCATTTCTCATCTATCCTAGAGAGGGATGCAGCAGTTACAGACCTGGCTAGGAGTAAATGTTCCTTCAGTAATTCAGCCCCATTTAAAAAAAAATGAAAAAGTAATTCAGGGTCTGAAGGTTTCAGTTTCAATCATCTCCCCTTTGCCCTTTCATGTGACTGCTCCCAAAGGAAATCCTGCTTCGAGGCATCACTATTTCATGCACCTGAGTCAATATGCCTCTGCTCTGAAATACACAATACCAAGAGAATACACTATCCCAGTGCCTTTAAAGACACCCATCCCTACCTTACACATACACACTGATCCTGTCTTTGCACACACCAGACTCAGTACATCACCTGCCAAGCATCTCCTCACATCAGGTACGCTCATGACCTGGCTCATACCCCCCAGCTCCTCCTGGCTTGTGACAAACACCATGTGGCTGAGCACAGCCTCCAAGAGCAGGGACAAAGCTCACCCACAAACACAGGCCACAGGGCATTGCCTCAAAAAGGTTATTCATTATTTCCAGGAAAAAACCAGAGTGTATGACAGTTTATACTGACAAAGGTATGTTAGATAATGTAAGAGATTTGCTTTAAACTACCAACAAGGGAGAAAATGTGGTTAGTGGTGACAACAACCCTCCTCCCCCGCTTTGGTATTATAAGCAAGTGGGAAAAAAAACTTTCAAGCCACCACTTCAGTTAAAATAGATCTTTAGCTTGAAGGCAAAAAAAGATTCAGATGCTACTGAAGTCTGGAATTTCCAAAACATGTTTTGCATTTATTAAGATATTATTAACATCAGTAGAGAAGATAACCAGTCAATTCATACAGCAGCCCAGGCTCATTTAAAAGTTGCTAAAAATGCAATTCAGTGGCAGAGGTAGGAATGTAGCTGCCATGAAATACAGAGCACAGACACCTGGTAGAAGGCATGAAAGCAGCATCTTGGAAATATCATCTAAAATAACACTAATTTCTGCAATTGCTGGTTCTAGAAGTAAGGTCCTAGATCCCACTTTAAAGTCTAGGCAGTCCGAACTGCTGAACAAAAGCAACACAGCTTCTGACTGTGTGAGTATTCATCTTCTGAAATCCCAAGTACCTGCAGCAGGACAGATGCCACAGAGAGGTGACCTCTTCTCAGCCTGATCACATTAATCTGATGAAAAAGCCAGGAAAGGCCTTTCTCTGATAATTCATTGCTCTCAGTTCAGTGAGTCCCACTCAAGCTGGAGGGACCCTGCAGAGCAGCCACAGAGACCAAAGGGACATAAAACCAGAGAGCCATTGCTGCACCAACCCTACCTCTATTTGAAACATTTTGTGTCTGTTCATCAGTAAATTAAAAAGCAATAGCTCAAGTTACTGGATTTACAGTAAGAGACAATTGAACACCCGAACTCATTGTTGGGAAATTTTCCTATTTAACAGCTGTTTGCCCCTTTATACTGTAATTCCATTGCCCCCATCATCCCACATTGAATAATCTCTCCCTGACACATCCCTTTTTATACGCATTCCATAATCACAGACTTTTATGTTCCCCACTCAGTCAGTTATCCAAATGATACAAATTCAGCCCCTTTGATCTTTCCTCATACATCAGTCCCTCCAGGCCCCTAATCACTTTTTTCACTCTTCTCTGAACTCCCTCCAGTAATGATGTGATTCTAATCCTCTGAAAGGAGAGGTTTTTGGCTCCAGTTCTTCCCACAGATGCGAGCAAACTAATTCAGAGACTCCACAAGCTCCATGCGTAGCACTGTCACCAGCCACCACACATTAGACCGTGACACCAAAACAAAGATGGAATTGTATTGTGAATGCTAGAGAGCCAGAAGCTGAAAGGAGCCACAATGAAAATTTAAACAATGAACTGATCAGTGCTTTATACAGTCACCAGGACTTCAGGGCAGTTTCCTGCCGGATGTTTTGAAGAAGCCAGGGTGACTGTCCCAGGGTTTTACAGAACTACAGCTCCTGTAGCAGCTTCCTGACAAATAAATACCCCAAGAAAATGGTGCACAGACCAAGGTCCAGGGTCTTGCCCAAAGCCTGAGAGCTGTTTCATAGTTACTACAGGCCACCCTGCAGCAGCTGCAAGTGATATGAGCCCTGCTTATAGTGATCAACTGCCTGGCATCCCACCAGAGGAGGAGACACTATTCACACCTCCACCAAAGGCCCTGGCCAGCATGGGAGTCTCCAGAGGCTACACATGACTTGCCTGTCATCATACAGAACCAGTTCTGAACCATTTCCAAACTGAACTACAATAAACTGACTCCAGTTTGACAGCCAGTTAGTAAATCACCTTTTAATTCTATCCACAGATGTGTTGCCTGATTAGTGTATTCTTTGCTACAGTTCTGGCAAAGGAAGGTATACCAGAATCCACACGACTTGCCTGTTGCAGAAAACTTCCCATTTTATGCACAGGGATTACACTGGGTGCCTAATCATACCAGAATTACAGGTATCCCAAGCTGGATCCCATGGACACACCACCACCTCTCCTCTGGGGAAGATGCAGATCTCCTAACTTCTTACACATCATGTGAAAGCCAGTAGAAGCCTTATGCAGAAAGCAGATGGCAGAAACAGCTCAAAATGCTGCATTTCAATGATTAAAAGGCATCATGGTAAGAGAGAGACAGCTTGTGTTGGGCCACAAATCATTACATCTGAGAATGTATGACTGGGAGGGCACTGTGCTGTGAGCATGGAGAAGATGGAATTCATCAAAGCAGGATTCAAACCAGGAAAATGCTGATGGGAGCAGGATGATGGGAATTGCAGGCACAGCAGGAGCCGCCATCTCAGCACCACTGTAATGGCCACTGGTGATGTGTCTCCATGGCAGCGGGGGCTGTGGCGGAACCGCCACAGGAGAAGGGACAGGTCCTATCCCAGGGGACAGGAGGCCAAGCAGGACACACTCCAGGAGCAGCAGACAGGCTCTTCCCTCGTGTTCCCAAACGAGAGACTTGAGATAAATGGAAATGAAAACACTCCTGGAAGTCGGTCCGTAACAAAGCCAGATCCTGAGCCTCAGCCCCTCAGACATCCCCCTTCCGATGGAGGCACAGGGCTGCATAAAAACCCCAGGATAAGAACCCCTGAAACACAACCAGGTGATTAAGGGACAACTGATTTCAATGCAGCTTTAAGTGACGTTTTGCACAAGGCAAAAACATCAGTTCTGTCTGCATTCAAACTGCCTAATGAGACCAGGCTAAACAACTCAACAGATTCAAGGCTGGTCAAATGAGAGCCTGAGATTAGCTCAGTTGGTTAGAGTATGGTGCTAATAATGCCAGGGTCATGGGGTTCATCCCCATATGGGCCACTCACTTAAGAGTTGGACTTGATCCTTCTGGGTCCCTTCCAACTCAAGACTATTCTGTGATTCTGTGAAAGAGTATTTTCCAATGAAAATAAGCATCAGGCAAAGAAAACTTCTGTGTCCCACTGGAACCTGTACTGGGCAAATGGATTCAACTGGACATGGCAAATGAAACAGCAGCAAATACAGAGACTGGGGACACCTCCTTATAGTATCTCCTCTCATGGTCACAACCCAGACAGACATGGGGTACAGCTTCATGTGAAGATAGCGATCCTTTGGATACTTGGTACAAACGGCATGAGATACATTCTAGCTCCAAAGGGATGAACCAGTGGGGTGGCGTCCAGGATTTCTAGGATTTACTACAAAAGCCACAGACCTTTCAAGGAAGTAGATAGTTCAACCATTATCAGGACCATAAGGACTTGAGCAGACTTGTTAATGTCTTTGGAAATGACTGCAAGATTTGAGGTCACTTTTGCTGCAATGCAATGCAAGTGAGTACAGGTTAACATAGCTAACATTTATAATGGGGTGAATCCTAGTTTCAACTGCTTATTGGAACAAAAACATAAATCAGTCAACGCTGAAATGATTAACAAGATAAGATTAAGGTTAAAACTAAAAAATCTATTAACCTGTTTAAGAAGTAAATGTGGCACCTGGCAGGTCATCAGTCTTTTAAGCCTCTAGGGTGCAGATGCTCTAAGCAAACAGGAGACTGACTGAGGCAATCCAAAGCTCTGTGTGAAGGCTAATGGATCTGTTACTGCCCTGCCACATCAGAAGGGACATCACTTCTCCCTAAACTCAGCAGAGTGAGCTACAGACCATCCCCTCAGCTTCCACTGCCACAGACTCAATGTACCACAACCCCTGGAAGAAAGAGCTAGTTCAGCATACAAAAAGAAGCACAAAGAAAAGAAATCGGCATCTAGAATGGCAGATTCAATTTCACATCTATAGCCTAATAGCTGGGAATTCAGCTGCTAACAAAAGTTTTAGTCAGAAAACTATATTCACCCATTCTGCTTGTCCTAGTCTGCATATATGCTTGTCATTCAACTGTCACACTTATCCATTTGCTGTGTATTGTGAAAATAATTGTAAAGAATTTTAATTATGCCTCAGAAGACACATCATCTCCAGGAGAGACAGACACATGGTCCACCTGCATCTTTGAGTCTAATTTCCCTTAGGAAAATTTTCCTCTAACGCATTATTTCACATCAGATAGCCTACTACACAGAGCAACTCGCCCGGCTGCACTAATTGTTAACAGTTTGGGGTTTGTCACGTCCTGCTTTTTAATGCCATGTACAGAGCCAGTCAGGATTGTGAGAGCATAAAGACAACCTATTCAGAGGGATGCTGACCTACAGAAGTAAGAAAATAAATGATGAAGATGGGAAAATGAAGACAAAAAAACAGTGATTAAACCTGTATCCCAGAGTCTTGAACTTAAGCAATGACTGTAACTGGGGAGTTCCCACCTCAATGCCATCAAGTCCTTGCCTGAGATCAAACTGAACAGGGTATTTTTGCTGCTAAGACCTTGGTCCTGTAATAGTGAGAGCCTAGATGCATTACTACTCTCCCAGGACTTCTTCTGTGCATTCAAGAAAACTAGGGAAAAGCTTAAGTAATTGTGGCTTTGGGGAACTTTGTATCTCCCTCAGCGGGTGCCTGTGCAAAATATTAAATATTTCCCTACATTTCTTTACCCACCAAAACACAGACCTAGTCATTCTAATCACTGCACACATTGATATCCAAAACAAAAGACCTCTAGACCTCTCTCTAGGAAGAGAGAGGATTTCACAGGCAAAAGGCTGCAAAGAACAGCACCCAGGCCACTGGAACTCCTCCTTACTAATTATCCCAGAGTGTCCATTTGCTATGTAACCAAGGGAGAAGTGTGTCAGATTGTGGCAAAGCTCTCTTCAGCAGCTTATGGAATGTTTCTCTGAGCCCTGATGCAATTAACTGCTAGAAAAGCGCTGAGGCAAGCAGAATTAGGAAGCTATAACAAATCAAGTATATAATCCTACACCATTTACATTTAAAACAGCTGAATTGCTTTTAACTCGCAGAGCTGTAGCATGTTTACAATATCATTTCATCTGATCTAGATGTGCTATTCCCCAACCAGGACAAATAAATCCAGTTTCAAGGCCAAAATGGGGAAAGGCTCAAAAAGAAAGCACAGCTCTCCAGAGCTCCCTGACCCAGGTGGCAAGACTGGCAATCCTGAACCACCAGCACACTCTTGAAATCACTGCAAACACTCAGAACCACTAAAAAAAATCCTCATTGTTACCCCAGCAGTTCTTGTTTAGCTCACAGGAAGTTTGAGTAATGTAAAATATGGAGATTGCTGGGTCCAGGAAACACTTTCCCATAAAAACAAGAGTGCACAAACTCCAACATTCTTGTTGCAATATCCAGTTAGCTTCAGAGAGAGCAGAACGACTGCTACTAAAGTGTTAAAAAGCTTTGTGGTGGGAGAGGGGGGAGTTATAAGGGGAAATGGACATTTCTACAGACTATGAAGGCTTCTAAGGAGGTCTATTAAAAAAAAAACCACAAAACAAACAAAAAAACCCCACACGAACACACACAAACCTGCTTCTTAAAAGACAGTAAAAGCAAGGTTTGACAAGATCTTAAGCTTAATCTACAGTGTCAGAAAAATAATATACACTACTCAACACTAACTTCTTCAGCAATCCTGGCATAAAATGGTTGGGCAGACCTAGATCCAATGGCTACTGAGGATGAGGGGAATTTCTCTGGTAACTTAGCTGACTTTTAGCCTGGACTGTTGGATGGACTTTGCTGCTGCTGCTCAGAAGGTAATTAGAAAGGAAAGCAGCGCAGAGAATCCACAAATGCTTTTATCTTCTGCCAGCTACACAAAGAACAGAATTAATGTCTAAGAAAAACATATAAAAGTGACACCTGTACTCAAACAACTCATCACCATCCAACCAGCTGCATTACAACTGGGACACCCTGTGAGCAAGTGCTGACAGATTTTGCTGATTGCCACAGCTGCCCTTCCCACCCCTCCCCAGGACAAGAACGCAGGACAGGCAGGAGTGCTGCCCAGCACTGCACAGCCACTGGCACTGCTTTAACTGCAGGCACGCTGCAGATTTCAAAGGAACATGGACTTGTTTAGAGTCACCCGAGCTGGAGCACAGCTGGGGCTTATGCCCATATGGCAAATTTCTCTCTTTAATCTAACTTTGATAGCAAGATGTGTTAAATCTTTGATTTTATTGGCAGATACTGACTGTATTTGCCTAACCTCTGAAGCCTGATGATTGACAGTGTTAATGTACTTTTTAATAGATGAAAAGGGAAATGACAGCTTTTGGCTCACTTTCAAGCACATTTCTTCACTGAAAAATACTCTACAGCTCAACCTGCTTTTCATACAACCTAAGAAATCTATTCTTTATAGTGTTGCTAATAACTGGTGGCATGCTGAAGAAAACTGTAGCTCAATAGGAACACTTACTGTGGGAGCTACTTTACTTCCTGAAAGGAAGATGTTTTCTTCCTTTCTTTAATCTCAGCTGCATTGATCTGATCTTAGAAAATCCCAGATAGAAGTTAAATGTTACTTCAAAACGATTTCTCAACTCTTTCTACACCAAACCAAGCTTACCCCCACACTTTCCAAGAGCAGCAGCTGTAACAAGACACTGGTGGTTCCAGCATCAAAGGTGATCTGTATGGACTGCTGAGGCTGAGGGACTGCACTCTTCCACATGAAGGAAACTGTTCATAGAATCACTGGTTCTATGGTTTAGTCAGGAAGGGACATTAAAGCTCATCCAGTTCCACCTCCTGCCATGGTCAGGGGCACCTTCCACTAGCCCAGGCTACTCCAAGCCCCATCCAACCTGGCCTTGGACACTTGCAGGGATGGGGCAGCCGCAGCTTCTCTGGGCACCCTGTGCCAGGGCCTCACCACCTCACAGGGAAGAATTTCTACCAAGTCTGAGGGGGGAAAGCTGTGGTTTGCATTACGTGTTGTGAGAGGCTGGCAAAAGCATTTCTCTGCCCAGGTATCCTTGTCATGAGTCTGGATCTGAGCAAGAGCTAATATTCAGAACCCAAAAATTCACGAAAGGGCTCTCCAACCAAAACAGAGTAACATTTCTATGGAAAATGGGATGGTGCCAGGTCATAAGAGTTTCTGCAAAGGCCTAATTAACATGAATAACACAGCTGGATATTTTATGTATCACCTAAGTCCCTCCTTCCTGCCACTTAAGAGTAAAAATAGTAGAACGTTTTATGGAGGTTAATTCATGCTTGCTTAGGTGTGATTCCACTTTAAGAGGGGGCAGAATAGACTCTTGCAGCCATCCATACAGGAGGCACATGGACAGCCTGTCTAAATTGTGTCTGCTGAAGGCAGTCACAACATAGCAGGTTTGTCAGGGAAATGTGGGTAGTTGCCAAAGTATCGAAGGAATTGCCTTTCCCTCCATTCCAGATTTGGGTTTCAGGGTAGATGAGCTGATAGCATCACCTGGCAGGTTAAAAAATAATCAGAAAAGGAAAGAGTAACGGCCAAGTACAAAGAAAAATACAAAGAAATCTAAAAGAAAACCAGCATGGTTTCCCAAGAGATCAGACAGTTGGTTTTATCCCTCTGATAGCTGTTTAGTTCAGAATACATTTTGGCATGCTCCTTTACAAATACACAGCATCTCAATTAATCTGAGGTGGCGGCAGCTCCCAGACCTGCACAATCCCTTTGGACCCTGCACCAGAGCTTAATTCTGATTCCTGAGTTTCAGACCAGCCTATCCCATAAACATTCCCATGTCAGCTGTGCAATTTTGTTCCAATGTAGCATACACCAGGCAAGAAACTAAACAAGCCTAGATGTGGGTTATTCAAATAGCTGAAGGCACTGAATTGTTAGTGCTGCTCTGGAAAGCGTGCAACCATAGTTTGCAGAAAGTTGTCACATTTAGGTTCATCTCACAAACCTCTTTTAGCTCCATTAAATGCAGTAAGCTCCTAAATAATAAAAACAAGAATAAAAGAAACAATAAGTAACTCTGACAGGAAGACCTGTATTTTCATATAATGAAAAAATAAAAACAGGTTTTTTGAAAACACAACTTAGTACTCACTGTCAAAAAAAAAAAAATCACATCAGTAACACCAAGGCTTGGAGTGCAGTGAGGTGCTGAGGAGCCAAGACCCCTGTAATCAAACTGGATGCACACAGCATCCCTGCCTGCCCCAGGATGAGCAGGGCAGGAGCAGGGAGCAGCTCTGCTTTTGGGGAACAAACCCAAGCTATGCTGCCAGCACAATCCATACAGCTTTAATAAATATCCCAGTAGGAATGTTACTGGCACTTTTAACTGTGGCTAACCAAAGAGTAATGGTCTCAGAGATTATTCCAATTAAACTGATGACACAGACAGGTATTTTATTATTTATAAAGCCCTGGTTTTTGCAGCATAGGAGAAAGCAATCTGAGAACATTTCCCTATTCATTACTCCAAATCTTTTCAAGCCAGCATGTCTGCAAACAATCCCTCTATGCTGGGCTTCTGCTGTTGCCCCACATTAAGCCCAGTTAGGAACCACTGTGTTTGCCTCACACAGGGAATCTTTTTCCATTCCTCCTGAGGCAAGCTCTCCTTCCCAAACCCTCTATGCCTCAACCAGTCCATCCAATCTGCATCAAGGAATTCTACAATTTCATTTTGCCTGTATTTTCTCAGATTTGTATGCTTAGCTGCTCCTGTCAAACTAATACTCCAGCTTCCAGTTAAATAGCAATAAAAACTGCTGCTTCTCTTACAAACTGACCCAGGAATCCCTATTACAAGGGTCAATTTACCAGAGCAGGGTATTTCTGCTCCAATAAAGTAACACAGAGAAGAATGTTACAAATATGCTAAAAAGCACTAATGTCATTTGGCAGCTGAAAACTTCATTTTTTCCAAAAAACATCACAGAGTGACATTGAAACTTATCAGATAGACTTCAAATCACGAAATTATTCTCCAGTGTTCAACTCAAATACAGAAACCTGACAAACATGTACAAATACAGCAAGACAATGAGCTGTGCAGAGCAGTGCTTACAAACCCAACCTGACTCCAGAGTGCAATGCACGTACAATGCACATATCATGCATCCTTGCTATAAGGCACAAGTTATGACCTTAGCCAGACATCACATTCTCTTCTTTCACCCTCACCTACATCTAGCTTCATGCTCATTTTTAACCTCTTTTGTCAGCTCTTGAAGTAACAGACCCAGTTTAAGAGGAGCTTTGTGCATGTCATGGATTTTTCTTCTAAACCAAAGTAAGCTCTAGTAGAAATCCAAACGGATGAGCAGGACTGAAGGGATGATTTCAGGTATATCAGAAGGTTACAAGGCCCATACACAGGAATTAAAGAAGATTGCATTAATCGTCTAAAAGGATTCAAATACTGCAAGTAGAGCAGTTCCAATTCCTAACATGAACAAATTCAAACTATTTCCCTTGCAGAAATTTCTGTAATTACAAGTAATAATTATCTTCTACACTGAAATTCTGCAGTACAGCACTTACTGCAAAAGACATTCCCATCAAATACTCTGTTTAGGGAATAGAGGAGGAATATTTTCTTGGTGCATTGTATGTTGCCATCACATTGATTAACCCACAGTTCTGCTCTGCCAAAATATGCATTTATCTTTGATAACATTAACAATAATCACCAAACCCTAGTTAATGACCCTATCGTTAGGATTTTATAAAAGCCTAAAAGATACAGATTTTTAAAAATGCATGCAGAAGAGGAGGAATAGATCATATCCACAGATTACATCAAAAGAAGATCAGTTATAACACTGCATATTGGACATACAGTTCTTTTCTGCTGAGTGAATCAAAGGCTCCAAGACAGCAGTTGGATATGCATTCCTTTTTGGGCAATAAGGACAAGTATGGCAACAGCTGCTCCAGTATTTGCAAAAACTGTATAAATGCAAACAAAATACCAGAGGTTACGAGAAACTAATATTTGCATTTGTTGCTTTTGTGCACAAGGAAAATGTCTGTCAGCTGTTCTCCTTCTGCATAAGGAAAATGTCTGTCAGGAACATGTAATGTCAGTTATTCACCATTTTTCATAAGCAAATATGTACAATCTCATAACTCATGTGACCAACATGTGGGAACAGAATCCACTGGACTGCTGCTGCCCCCATAGATCTCTGTTAATGTATAATATCTCAATTCAGCCTTCCAGCAGTACAGCAAAACAGATCCTGCTCCAAGCCTGTGGAAAGGGGAGCAGAGTGTTCTGCAGCACCTGAGCCATCAAGGATGGGCTGAGCTTGCTCAGAGCACAGCATCTTCCAGGCACTGCAGAACATGAGTTTTCAAAACAAGGTTATCAGAGCTCACGCCTGACCCAACAGTAAAACAGTATTATCAAAGACTGTTTAGTGTGTTGAAAGACTAAATGGTCACAGACTGGTGGAATCATCCAGCAGGAGCACAAGTACAAGAGATAACAAAGGCAACAGCAATTTGATAGTGAGGGACAAAATGATAACGTTTTGGGGGACTGTCCTCTCAAAGTTGCTGGGTCTTTGCTGTACACAGTACAGAAAAAGAGCTTCCAACACCAAGCAGGTGTCACATATTTTACCATGACCCTAAGGCTGAAGTGAAGATAGAAACTCTTCTCAGATATAGAAAAGCTTAGATAATGCACTATGTTACGAAGTGCACATTTCATCACAGAAATTTGTGGGAAGTGTGGTAAGACAGATCAGGATTTTGCAGACTTTTCTACTGGAAATATTCAAATCAGCCCTCTCAGCTAAGTTCTCACCCAGTCAGCCTTCCCCTCAAGGAGGTGTCCTCTTGCTCTTCCCTCTCTGAAAGAAGCTTTTTGATTCCATTGTTAAGAGGAAGGCAGGACAGTGGTCCATCACAGCAGAATGATGGATTACCAGCTCAGATCGCTATGAATTCAGGCATAACATCATTCCAGAGCCAAGGACTGTATTGCCTTAAATGGAAAAGATCTGCAATATATAACAGGTCAGGAATACTATCCATTTCTGTTTATTTAAGCATACAAGAGGGTAGATTTAGATTTTTAAAGTCTCTTAAGAAATATAAAATAGGAAAGCTTGTGAATACTCCTCTGATAACTGCCAGTTATGAAACTGGGGAAAGAAGCATGGGTGAGAAAGGAGGGGAAGAAAAAAATGTTTAAGTACTTTCAAAAAAAAATCAATTTCCTTTTTTTCACCTAATATAAACAGAATTCTGGAAAATGAGACTGATTTTCCAGCTTAGAAAAATCATGGCATTTGCCACATCAGTAAATCCTCATGCAACCAATCTCAGTGCTGCTCATCACCTGCCAACCTGCCCTGAGAAGGACACCAAGGTCAGCTAAGCTCATGCTCCTTTGCAGGAATTATCAGTCTTGCAAGCATTCCTCAGTCCTTTTCCACAGCATAACCCATTTCACCCCACAATAGAGTAAAAAAGTGATTTTCACACCAATAGCCCACCCAGGAGCCAGCCCATTCCATTCCCTGTGGAAAAGGACTCTACAGCCTGTGACATTTTAGCTGAAATACAATATAGATTGCAATCACTGTAGATTCCCCACAGTGCTTGCTTGTAAGAGTCACACAGACATCATTACTGACTAGAACAAGGTCACAAAAAGATATTTCATTGTTTCTAGTGAATAACAGAGGTTGTTCCAGGAACCCAAACACTCCCATTCAACCCCACTTAGGCTCCAAATGGCACAGCGAGAAAACAGCTCCGCTCCCATGCAGAACATGATGTGTGTGCCCAGATTCAGTAGCAGCAGGGACAGATGGAGCCAGGAATGGTTGCACAAAGTTACAGATTACAAACAAAAAAAAATCTGATCTTTTGGATCCTACTATTACACAGTGACCAAGATGAAATGCACTATTCCAGTCTCGAGCACGTACTGAAAGTCCAAACAGAGGACTTGGACATACCATAATATACAGATTCAGACTCAAAATAACAACACAGACCTCCAAGAGAGTAAGTTATGGCAGAGAGATAATGAGATTTGCATGAATTTACTAAGAGCATATTTTCTTCTGTACTCCAGGAAAACTGAAGAAGCTGTTTGTACACAGAGGCACTACACATGAATGAATCTTCTTACTGAAATGCTTTTGGTAAATATGCCTAACTTGTAGCAGACAGGAACAAAGGGACATATCAGTTCAGCACTGTGTTGCTATTGATGATTTACTGAATCCTTCATGACATCCACACCCACCACAGTCAGTTCAGATTTCGTCCAGCATTTAGTCACAGAATTGATTAGCAATTGACTCCTATATGCAGTTTTGTTTAGTATCTAAACCAGTTGCTATTATCAAGGACAAGCAGGCAGAATTTCTCACACCGCTCCTACATAAACACAAGGTACATTTCATAAACATGAAGCACCACTTCATACTTGCTGGCTTGAACAGTTCAGAAAGGAGTGCTCTCACCTGAACTCTAGTACCCCATTATGCACTCACAGGTATAATGACATTTTTATTATTATCCACAGATTCAATACTCTGCATTAACAAACAAGACCACACCACCATCCATGCCATTCTTTTCTCCCCTTAGCCCACACACTGCAGCAAATTCTAGCCAACAACAGGTCAGAGCAGCCCAAGGCAAGTCCAGGGCAATGGGATCCAACAAAAATCACCTTTTCACTGGTGAGGGAGCTGCTTGAGCCAGCAGCACTCTGTGCACAGCACACGTGGCTCTGGCAGCAAACTCTACCCTGGAGCCAAAGGATGCTTCAAAAAGAGGTTTTGATAAGGGAAAGATTTAGTTCTAGAACTACAAGACTGTCAGCCTGCCCTCAGTGCCAGAGGAGATCATGGAACAGGTCATCAGAGAAGGGAACAGAGCTGGGGAAG
>VZUA01102506.1:8891-21572 GCA_013401035.1 Horornis vulcanius
ATGAAGCACCATGGTGTGGTGTGACCGTGGCGTCCAGATGCTGCTGACCACGGTGGGCGCCTTCGCCGCCTTCAGCCTCATGGCCATCGCCATCGGCACCGACTACTGGCTCTACTCCAGCGCCCACATCTGCAACGGCACCAACATCACGACGGACGAGGCGCAGGGGCCGCCGCGGCGGGCGCGGGGCGATCTCACGCACTCGGGGCTCTGGAGGATCTGCTGCCTCGAAGGTACGGGGGCCGCGCCCGGGAGGGGGGAAGCAACTTCCCGGGGGAACCCGGCTGCGCGCCCGGAGCCGCCGGGCAGCGCCCGGGCAGAGCCCAGCAGGAGCTGGAGCCGGAGCCGCCGGGCTGAGTCCCGCCGGTGCCGGGGCCGGAGCCGGAGCCGCCGCCGCTGCCTCGGACACGGCCGAGGAGGAGGATGGCGTTACCGTGGCAACCGGCATCTCCGACATTGCCATGGGAACCGGCGGCGGGATGCGGAGCGCTGCCCAGGGGAGCGCTGCCCAGGGGGGCGACCTCGCTCCGCCACCATCGCCGGAGCTTCGGGGCTTTGGGGGGCTCCTGGCGGGGTCGGGGCTTTGGGTGCTTTGGGGCGCACCTGCGCCCTGCAGGCTTCGAGGCTGGGCCAGCACAACCCCCCACCTCCACCCCGGGACTTTGGCTTTAGGAGCTTTGGAGCTGAACCACAGCTCTTGGGCAGGACAGCGGGAACTCCAGTTCCTCCCAGTCTGCCCTCAGACAGACGCCGGGAGCTCGGGTGAAGGGGGTGTTGCCACCGCTCTGGTGCTTCAGTGTGGACTCGGGGTTCCTTGACACAGCCCGGGGGTCAGGATGAAGGACAGGAACAATCAAAAGATGGGTGTTTTGGCGGCTGAGCGGGGCAGCAGGACCCCGCTCCCCGCAGAGGCCGAACATGTGGCTCCCTCTCTGAAAATGGAGTTGTAGAGAAGGCGCGGCGGTAACTGCGGGGACAAAGAAGCACATGGGTGCTGCGAGGATTCGGCAGAGCTGGTCGCAAACCCCAGATGAGAAACCACATCTGTCAGCCGAGAGCGCGGGGCTCCGGCCGTGGGGAAGCGGCGCATCCCCGGGAGAGGGACGTGCGCTGGCAGCGGGGGCCGTGGCCACGGTGCCTCTGGAGCCCCTCACCTGCTGGTCCATTCCCTCTGCGAATGAGCAGCAGAGCCTCCGTGCTGCTGGGGGAAAGGGAGAGAGTGGGGGAAAGGGAGAGCAGACGAACGCTGTGACTTGCGCCGAGCTGCTTTGTGGCTCGGGCGGTGGGGGCACCGGAGCCCTGCTCCCCACAGGGATGTGCTTGGGCGGGCTGCTGTGCGCCTCATTCCATCAGCACGGCTCAGCACACGGGAACTTTGCAAACACGGCTTTGTGCTTTATTCCGACTGACAGACGGCTCAGCCCAGACGAGCCCAGCTCCGCTTCAGAGTCGCAGCTGTGTTCAGATGGGTTTTTTCCTCCCCAGAAAATGTTGTGGCGTGGTAGAAAACACCTCATTCTCACGTCTGTTCTCATCATCTCCTTTAGCTAATGATTTAAGGCTACAGTGTAGCAAGATTTTTCTCTTAAAATACCGGATTTGCTACCTACTAATAGTGAGCATACATAGAAGAGCTGTAGGAAAAGGAAATATTCTTAGATGCTAAAGAGAGAAAGAATTATTGAAATGTGAAGGTTTATGGGTAATAGCAATGCTTGGCTTTATGACTCTTAAAGGAAATCTAACACTCAGCATGGGCTTTTATGGCACCTGGAAAATGAGGGCTTGCATCTAAGAGCTCCTGAGTTTGCTTGAGAGGTGCTGAGCATCCTCCACTTGAACTGAATCTTGTGATCTTCACTGTGCTTGTTCCAAGTGTCTTCAGCCTCCGTTTTTCATGGAAAATAAGTTTGTTTGCATCTCACAGGAGTTGCTGAGCTTGTTCAGCTAGGCTAGACCTGTCACCTCCGGGAAAAATCTCAGAGCTTCCCAATGTCAGGATTTCTGTGTGGTCTCCCAGTAACACCATTCATAGAAGTGAAGTGCAGCTTTGACTGAAACTGGTGGGATTTCTGCCTTGCTTTCACCTGGTCAGAACTTTATTTAGGAGGACAGCAGTTGGGGGAGCTGTGAGGAAGGGGCAGCGTTGAAGCAGCTCCCAGCAACGCGGCCGAGCTCCAGCCTGGCTGCATCACCAGGCAGCACCGGTGCCCTCCTGGCACTCACCAGGGAATTTGCTGAACAGTTGCACCCAGGAGCTGTGTGCAAGTGAAGCTCAAACCCCCATCAGTTTGGGGGATGAAAAGGCGTTTCATGGGACCCATCAATCCGACAGCAAGGGAGCTGTTCTTCTTAAAATTCAAATGCTCATAATCAAATTATAAAGTTACAATTTTTAAAGTTGTCAAATATGTGCTAAGAATGCCCAATTTGAGAAAGCTGTCATCTGTTCACAGAGCTGAGGAGCAGAGACTACATTCTCTCCTCCTTTTTCAGTATGTTCTGTTTTGTAAGATAAAATCTATAGAAACAGTAAATTATTCATGTTTTAAACCATGCCATGGGACTTGGATTTCAACATGGAACCATTCCTTTGTTTTATAAAATAATAAAACCATTTCTAGAAGCTGATTTAAAACAACACTCCCTTGACCATTTCAGAGCCTCGCTCATTTGAAGTGGCTGAGCCTTTTAGTAATCCAAAGGTAATATTGCAATTCTGAGGAGATACATAGCAGGAAAATAACTTCAGTTATGGATTTTTATATGTGATTGAATGGCCTGGCTTGAAACCTATTTTTAGAACTCTTCTGGTGTTTTGGAGAAATAATTGTTAATACCTCCCTAATTTATTGTAATGGTCTTTATTGCCATTTCACACTTAGGTCAAAAAGACAAATCTGAGACACAAACGTGCAGAAGTTGAAAATGCCTTAAACAGGCTCTGAAATTGCATTTGGTATACATAAAGCATTTTGCAGAGCAAATTTCAGGTCAATTGAAATTTCCCAGGAAAATATTTCTCAACTCTATCAATAAAACAACCAGTGTGATGGATTTTGAGCAATCACCTGTTCTGTAGTCCCAGTTCCAAGACTTCAAACAAAATTGCTGAAACAGGATGTAAAAGGATAACCTTATAATTCAATTATCAGGTACTCCTCAAGGTTTTCCTGTTTTTCTTTGAAACAATATTTTACAACAAATTGGCATCGTAATTGGAGTGATACAGCTTAGGGATCAAGCATATTATCTTTGTTTGGAGCTGCAGGGATGAAATCATGTTTCAGTAGTAGTTGATACTACTATGGAGCTTAGTCACTCAAGAAGCAGAGTTAATGATACATCAGTCAAACTCTTGCCTGTCTAATCCCAATTTTGTTCTTTTAGCATCTTTGTCAAAGGTGGAGGTAGGAGGTTCATTGAGTGGATTTTAAAGGATCGCACTGTTTCTACGTGGATTTTTAAAAGTTGCATCCAAGGTAATTGCCTTCGGTCGGAAGGTGAAATAATTCCTGGTTTGGATGTGCAGAACAGAAGTGGCTGAGCCTCTGCAGATGGCCCAGGGCTCCCTGGCAAAGCTGGAGTTTGGTTTTCTGGGCCCAAGATAACAACAATAGCTGCAGCCTTGGCAGCTGAAGTTAAGTGTCACCAGAGGGAGTTTCTGACAGAGCCTCCATGCAGCCAATCAGCCTGAAACCTGCACCCCAGCCCACAAATTCACAAGAACTGCAAACCAACCCCATTTCGGGTGGCTGCTGTTCTGTGCCATGTCCACACTTGAGCTGTGGTGGCTGTCACAAGCTCTGGCTCCCTGGGTGCAGAGCAGGGTCTTGCAAACACGGCAGATGCTGTGTCCTGTGAATAACTATTCTGTGGTCAAGCTAACCCCAGGAAAGGAGATTAAACCACTCTGATGTCCCAGCAGCCCCTGTTCCTATGGGAAATGTGCAGCACAGCTTCATAAGCCTTGCACAGCCTTACTCACGAGGAGGATCTGATTAAAATATTTGCTGAGGAAAAAGCAATGTTAAAAACACCACTTTATCCACTGAAATTGCTTATCTTGGTGAACAATCGTGCTGAAGTTAATAGGACAGCTCACAATAGAGCGCTCTGCAGGCTCTGTGACATCAAGATAGGAAATCAAGTAATGTACTTGTAATTTAAATTTATTCAAAGAGTATTTTATTAAACACTTCAGCACATGAATCTCTTTGAACCCATTGTGTCTACTGGTTTTAGTATTCCCTGTTTGCCATTTACTTTTCAAGTGGTGCAATTGGCTATTTAATTCACGTGGGCCCACGTGTCCTTCCTGGCTGCATGGCTGGAACTCTTACAATGGGGAGGAAGGACCGAGTAAATCATTTATGATTTTGAAAACTTGCACAAACACACATTTGCACAATTATTTGCAAGTCTTCCAGCTTGGATGAATGCACACAAACACGGGAACAGTGGCACCCGTATGCGCTGCTTCCATGGATACTCCCGAAAACAAAATAAAAATGCTTATACCAATGTTTGAGGCAAGCAAATAAAGGCAGGCTGCTATCCATCAATACTGCAAATTCATGGCTCATCCAAAAAGAATGAATATTCCTTAGTATTCTCCAAGCACAGCTATGAAGCTCCAGCACCACCACTTCGTAATAAACTGAATACAGCGCAGATTTTTACTGTGGTGCTGTGGCCAAAGTGTTATTTGGTGTAGAGCAAATGTTAAATCACCCTAAGATCAGGCATGACCTGCCTTGGAGGTTGTGTCCACAGGCACATTATGAGGTGCTTGCTCTTCTCAGTCTGTGCAGGCACATAAGCCTGTGCTCACACTGTGAAAGAAAAGTGGTTGCAAATGGAGAATACACAAATGGGTGTCTCTGCTCTGAAAAACTCACTTGGTGATGCTGTAGCCTATTTCTAGGACAATATATACGTGCTGTTGCACTCCTGAAGAGTGAACTTTCACCCATGAATCTTTCAACACAAACATAAACCCTTTAGTGGAGGACTTTGCTGAAATTCAGACCATGTTTGCACTCTTTCATTCCATACATCCTGCTCACACCGTCTCCGTTTCCTTGCTAAAACACACGCTCTTGAGAAGGTCCATGTGCTTTACCCACTGTTTTTAAGAGCAATTCTTAGCACTGTAATATCAGCTTTGCAATCCTGGCTGAAGCAGAGCAGTGTTGCTGGCAACTGACAGAGTGATTTTTTTAACAGCCTTTTTAGGTTAATTATTTTTTTTTCAGGAGCATTTCATTTGTTAGAGTTTCTGAATTTGGAGCTGCCTTTATGGACACAGAGTTCAATCCCTTTGAAATATTGTCCATAGCATAAAATACTTAAAAATACTGAGAAATTTGGTGCTGGAAGACCTGTCAGCAGAGGATGGGTTAAGGTATTATCTATTCTCAAATGAAAAAAAAAAAAAAAGCATGTGTCTCCTCAATGCACCTCTTTGAACATTTATACAGAGGCTCTCAAATGATCTTATTGAAGTCACAAAACATCCATTCTTCCCTGCTCTATGAAACAGGGATCTGAAGCTAATTGACTGAATATATGTCACTTTAATGAATTAATTTGCTTTCTTGAACTCGATCTACTCTATAGCCAGTAGGGAGCTATCAGGCTACACGAAGGTTTTGGTTTTTTCTCCGTGGCTCTCAGCATGTCAGATATCCCAGTGCAAAACTTAGATCCCAAAGACTCTGTGTGCATTAGCTGTGCTCCCCGAAGGCTGCAAACCAATGAAAGCACATTTGTAATCCAGCAGTAAAGCTCTTTCTACTGTGCAGGATGCAATGTGGAAAATATTAATCTCACCTCGGTCTCAGGATTGTTCTGGGGAGGCTTCAGAAGTGTTTTGTGAGGAGTCAAGGAGGCGTTGGGTTGTACAAACAGAATCCTCGTGGCTGTGTTGTGCTGCAGTTACTGTTTTATTCTGTATATAGTTACGCTGCATGTTCTGAGGACTTGACAGATGGCATTTGTGGTAGGATCTGTCAGAGCCATAGTAACTCATTTTGGGGTTTGTGGGGACCTTTGCAGTGATGCAATGCCGTCCTTGGGCTTCGTCCAGCAGCTGTTACCTTTAACTGACCGCTGCCATGGGCTTTTATTGCTCCCTTTAGATACTGCCAGGGCTTGCCCTGCCTTCCGACAGCTCTACTGACCCTTGCCAGCATAAACTGGTAAAACAAGTCAATACAACAATGTGGTTTTTTTGCTCCTGTGAAATTTCAACCATGATTATTCCTCCAGTACGTCCTGTCCCATTTGCTGGGTCACACAGTGTCACCTCTGCTCAGGTTGTGCTGTCCCACCTGTAGCTTCAGTCAGTCTTGCCAAGTGCAAAACACCTCATAAAAAACTCAGGGAGAAGGGGAGGGTACCTGATGCCTCCATCCTGTAGTCTTGTGTATTTTTGCAGAAAGAGAGGAAAAAAAGAACAAATATTAGGAAGAGAAGCAAGTGCTTTCATCTCATCTCTAATTCCTTTGAGGAGGTAGGAGTACTTAGGTACTGAGTGTAATCTGAAGTCTGTTATTAACACCTCTCAGCTCCCAGATATTTAGTTGGTGTCTCTGTGGTTTATGTGTTAAAGAGCAGCAATTTTTGCAGAATTTCTGTATCTCCAAACTGAAAATGGAGAGGAAGGAGGAGGAGGACGATGATGAGCTTGTGGCTCTGGGCTTTTATAGGTTTCCTGCTTGATCTGGGGCCAGTTACTTTATCTTCCTGCCCCTGACTAGGAGGGGTAACTGTGCTTCCTTTCCACCCACTTCTCTCTCATTCTAATAATAAAATGGAAACGAAGATGTGGAGAAACTGGGACACGGCGAGAGGGCTGCCCAGCTCGGGGAAGATGCACGAACACGGCTTTAACTGGGTTTGAAGCATTTTGCTTGCAACTTATGTTTTATATATGCAATATTTGGTGTTTAAGCATGTCTTCCTTGAGGGACAGGATTAAGTCTGATTCTCCACCTACGGAAAGTTAACTGCTTTCTAGGAAGGCGGTGGAATTATGCCAATATGAAGCCAATATATATAAGAGAAGGGATCGCAGATTTGTCCCTCCAATTGGACCTTTTCCTGCTGGTCCTTCTTTTCTGAGCCAAGGCTCATCTCAGGAAATAAATCAAACTATCAAACTGAAAAACTGGTCCTGCTTCCAAACATTACTTGGTGCTTATCTTCATTTTAGATTTCTGTTTACTGCTATTTATTATGTCTCAGATTTATGGTTCGGCATCCAAATTCTTCCCAACAGATGGCAAGGCAGGATGCACAGGAGTAGTAAAATAAACAGGATAAGTGCACAACTGCCCATATGTCTCAGAGGCTGATACACATTTATGACTTCAGAACAAAAGGGTGTTTGCAGCAGACAGCACCAGTGCTGAGCAGGACTTCATGGGTTTTTTTCTGCCTTGTTCTGAAGCCTCTCACTTTTTCAGTGTGTTTTGATCAGTTAAATTGCAATATATTTTGTCCTCCCTCTTCTACTCCCAGATAGTTCTTTCCCTTATAGTTATTTGTTTCCACTCCCGAAGTACATCAGTTCATTTTGTCTTCAACATTTTAACGTGCAAGGTGGCTCTTTCCAGGGCTTCAGCTTGTGTTTTTTTTTTCATTGTGGCTGTGGCTCTTTCGAGGGGCACACAGAGGTGCTGGGGACCACAGCAACATTTGAGGCTTTCTCTATATTGAGACTTATCATAATATTAATGACAAGTGGCCTCTCTGCTGTCTCAAAATAGCAAGCCTCCGGGCAAGCTGCCTGCAGGATGGATAGCCCAGCCTAGACAGACTTAGATTTCCCTTCAGATCTGGGGGCATTTTTGCCAGTTGTTGCATGCTGGGAGTCAAGTGCAGTGGGAGCATTGAAGCAGTTCCTGATTTAGTCTGGCAGATAGTCCAGCCCCTCTTTCTCCTCCTTCCCGTGGCATCCTGTCAGCTCAACATCTTTGTTCTCTTCCTCCTTTTTCCTCCCCTTGCCAAAATGTTGTAACCTTCCTCCTGCTAAAGAGATGCCTTTGAAATTACCTCTTCAATGACAGTGCATGGTTCCTTCTTTAGAAAATGAGTAGATACTGCCCTAGGTAAAAATTTAAGATTTTTAAATTCTCTTCTTAACTCTTGGCCATCTCTGTGCCATCCTGCCAATGAAAAATGTGTAACAACTTGTTTGTCCAAAGGTATAGTCTGGGTTCTCTTTTTCTCTGCCAGTTTTACTTGTTTCCCAGGATTTATCCAGGCTCCTGCCTACTTAACAAATAACCCTGTAAATTTTTCTTCAATAGAATTGAGTCATTTCTTGTCAAATGTAATCCATGAAGGAATGATAGATTATAAACACACAGTTGTGGTATGAAGAGATGGGTGAAGAGAGAGAGCACGTTATGGAATTACAGAATTTCCTGTACCAATTGCCAAGACCTGATACAAATTAACCTCTTTTATTGTTCTTTTTCAAGCATTCCGCCTTTTAATTGCTGTTTTGGAATTGTGCCACTTAGTTGTGCCCTTTGAATGTTTCTCACTTAGCCAGTCCTGTTAGCTTGATAATGCCAAATGTTTCTGAGATATTCAGAAGTGCTGAACATCCCCTGCTCGAGTGGGAGAGGGACCCAGCTCAGGCAGGAATTAGCACCCTTGTTTAGCTGCCAGGGCTTTTTTTTCAGATTAACTTAATAACCATTTTTAAGTCACTGCCAATTCTCTGCCAGGGTTTCAGATCAGTTGCCTCCCATTTATACTTTTTAAATGATGCAGTTTTGTGTGGAATATGGATGACTGGATATTTTCTCCTGTCCAAATATATAGCATTCAATAACACTGGCGTTGTTATTGTCTTCCTTGCTTCCCAGAGGCACAGTTTATCTCTAGGTGCTGCAAGGCATTAAAAAGGAACCATGGCATGTCACAATTATGACTTGAAATAGGATCTTGCCAGAGGAACATTGCCTAAATGTAATCAAATCTAAACTATAACTTATTGCAAATACCTATCAGAGCTGTGCACACCTATCTCACAGCTCGCTGGCTATCACTGATAGCTGATAGCAAGGAACTGGATGATTTTGTTGGAAGAATTGTCGTGCTGTCGGGGTTTTTTAGAGTTCAGCCCCCAGCATTCAACTGCCTGCAAGCAAAGGAAATAACAAACTCTCAACACTGGAAGATCTTGTGACTATTTAGGCTGAGCTTTCAAAGGTATACCCAGATATAAAACTTTTGTGATACTCCTCCGTGCATGACTCACTAATGGCAGTAGTGGGCTTTAATCATCTTTGTCCAGTGGATATTCTAAATTCAAGTAAACCATAGCAATGCTTCTTCACATAATGCATATATTTTAATGCAAAATTCACTAGACTTGGTTTCTCTGTGTGTTAGATTGGTTTTAGCCAGATGATGAAACAGCAAGTTGCATTGTGTCACATCACATTTTCATCCACGGGGATTGTGAACAGGTTTGAATCCCTCAAATTCACTGAACAGAGCCCTGTTATTGGAGCCAGTGAAGCCAACAGCCCAAAATGGATTGTTAAACTCCAGATATGGCTCTACTGAGTGTGGGAAGGTGATTTGCAGGCAACTGTGAACTACCAAAACTTCAGGAATTTGATTTCCATTGCAGAGGGAGAGCTCCAGACTCTGCTTCCTCCCAGATTTAACATCTCCTGTTCCCACTCTGATGTACACCTGAGTGAAGGCAGTTTATTCTGTACAGTTGGAGCTCAGGAACAGTATTAACCATTTCAGCTGTGTTATGTTAGGGGAAATTTTGGAAAACATCAGAATCAAGCAGAGCTCTCCCAAACATGATAAAGCATCAATTAATAAATCTGGAGAATGTTTTTTACAACGGAGCTGCCAGCCCAAACCAGTTAGGTCCTCATCCTTCTGCCAGCCAGCAGGGGCTCAGTTATTTGCCATGACAGCGGTTTGGGGGTCACCAGAGTGCTCTTTGCAGACAGACTGACCCCCCTTGCAGATGGAGCAATAGGACTCAGATAGCTCCAGTCCAAAAGCCCCTCTGCACACACTGAACCCAAGCCAATGAATGTAGCAAGAGGCTGAGTTTCTTGGCTCATGCTTGGAGCTGCTTGGATGTTCCCACCTTGTGTTTGGATCAGAGCTGGTCCACATCCCCCCGGCTCTGCCCACTGTGAAAACACATTTTGGTCTGTCGACAAAAGATGCTCTAAGACAGCGAGCAGATTTTCCAAAGAGCGAGGCTCCCAACCTCTATCCAAGCTTGCATTGCACTGAGAGTCAACCAAATTTCATTTTTTAAGTTATTTGGCTGTTTCATAAGATATTTATCCAAGACTAAGCCAATATCTTACTCACTGTGAGATTAAACATCCCGTGCTTTGCTCCAGAGGGTGGGAAGCATTTCTCCTTTGCTCTGCACGTTTTGCTGTGCTCTTGTCCTTACCTTTAGCACTGACAAGCACCAATGGTTCCAAGGTGCTTTGAGATCCTTAAAGATGCAATACCTGAAATAAACCATGTAGCATTTAGGAATGATGTTCACAACACCACTTCTAATTATAGCCGTTCGAACAATTCATTTGCAGTGTCCCGCTACGGTTGTTGCTTATTAAAACAGAATCCTCTTTATAGTTTGGTAGCAAATCAAAAGGGGAAAACCACAGCTATCCTGTTCCATCCCATTCCTTTGAAAGAGGTTTACCTTCATAATTTGCTTTCTAGGGATATTTCCCTTGTTTTCACTTGTGCTCCTGGTCTGATTTTTTAATGACTTACTCGGTGTCTCTTGGTAGCCATTTCCCAGTGACCTTTTTGCTCATTTTATTTTAATTTCTGTGTATAAATGGCAGCATTCTAGCTGGAGACATTCTTTGGGCACAGCTCAAAAACCCCGTAGGGAAGGAAAAACAGGCCAGAAATTTTCCACCTGAATTTTAAGCATTAACCCAGGGCTTTGGCCACACAAAGAGCCAGCACGCTCAGCTGATACGCCAGAGCTGGATCCTGGTCCAGGATCAGGGCCAGGCCTGGGCAGCTGGACCTCACCATCAGCATCTCCAGGCATCAGCACTGGATGCAACTACTCCCACAGGTTATCCCATTTTCTGGCATGACTGCTGTGCCCCAGGAGGGCTGAGCAAGTGCTTGCAGCTGGCCAGAATATGGGTACACAGCTCCTAATGCTGATTTTATAGCATTAATGTGCACCTGTTTTGGTGGCCAACTGGCACCGTGCTCAGCCGAAAATGTCTGTGTAAGCTCTGTATCAAAAGAGGCATAAGAATTAGCATGTATCAAACATGTCATTAGACACGTGTCTGGTAGACATAATGCAGGATAATGAATATGATCACAAGAATAAATTAATAACTGAAAATATTTTTTATACGTGTGCACACTTAAAACAGGGTAGGAACTAAGTGACACTTGTGTCACCAGTTTATAATTAAAATGCAGTGCTTGAATGGAAATGTAAGCTTCAATTAGCCAGCACGACCCTGCTTCCGGCTTTACTTCCCACTGAAAAGCAACGATAACAAGCTCACATTTATTATCAGAGTTTTTCCTGGAGCTGTGCACTGAAACATGCTCACATCTGAGCCCTTTCACTGAAGACATTTTTTCGCTTCAGCAGTTTGGCATGCCATACAAAGGCTCTCTGATTTTTAGTGATGTTCACCTCCTCTTACATAAAAATGTTTTCTGTGCATATTATTTGGTTTTAGTTAAAGTCCAGGTGCACGGGTTACTGAAGAACCAAAGGGATGGCTCATCACAGAGCACAATGGGTAATTATTGCTGAGCTTCACTGTATTGCACAGACAAATCCTTTCTTGGAGCTCAGCATTGTGGCTGTGAGAAAGAAAATACCTATGATCCAGCCCAAAGTCCTACAAGGGTAAGAATAGATCCTGTGGGAGACGCTTTGCCCATTTCATTTTTAACTCTCTCAAGAGACAGAGCTTCACAGTTTTGTTTAGAGACACTATTTTGCATTTTAATTTCACCAGTGGGAAGTTAATACATATATAAATTATGAGGTCTCATGTGTTCCCATTTCATCCCAAGAGGATGTTAGGCTTTTTGTAAAATGGCTAAATAATTCTCTGGGTTCTGCCCCCCATTAAAACCAAGATTTATCTTGATTTATGATCCAAATTTTGCTGCTGCTTTGCCTGAGGATTGAGCTTAATTTCTGCAAGAGAGGGCAGAGTCCTTGGCTGTGCAGGCAGGAAGAAAACCCATTTGGCTCCTGCCCAACCCCACACTTTGGGCACCTGGCTCAGCGCTCCCTGTGAGGGGCAGAGCCATCCACGGGAGATCCAGATCTTTGAGGTGCCTTTTGAGAGGTCCTGACATCTTCTAAATCCTCCCCCAAAATAAGAACCTTTTAGTCTAGGGCTTATTCAGCCTTGTGTCCATGCAGGAGGTACCTTTGGGGCATTTTTACACCCTTCAAATTGGTCCATGTGTAGGGAAGGCTGCAGGAATCCGGGTCTCAAATAACAAGGATAGGGAATGGCCACCTCAGCCAGAGCTCAGGGGAGCTGGTGAAAAGCACACAAACCCCAACAGCCCCAAAATGTCAAGACTGAGCAGCTGAGCTTCAGAAAGTGTATTTAAGGAATATGTCCTCTCTGACAGAGATGGACCAAATGTCCA
>VZUA01102580.1:0-5000 GCA_013401035.1 Horornis vulcanius
CTGTGCTTCCAAGCCACCCCTCAACGAGCGGGTGGAGGCCTCAGGGAGCCACGGCCACCTCAGCCTGGCAAACCACCCCTGGAGTGGGTGGCTCAGTGGCTTCTGGCTCCCTCAGCCCAGGCTCGGTGTGTTCTGCGGCCGCTGGCTCGCCGGCATGTGGCTGGCAGAGCCGAGCCGCTTCTGCCGCGCCGCAGATTTGGCTCGTTGTGATCTGGGAGAAAGTGGAGGAGCTGCTCTGCAGAAGGGTTTGGCCATGAGCATTGGAAAATGTGAATCACGGGGATTCCAGTTTTAAGCCTTCTGGAGATAACGGGCAGCACGTACTGGAGTGCATGACTTCAGAGGGCCTTAAAAAACAAGGCGGTGCCCTCAAGATTAAGCAAACGTTTTGTAATCAGGAACACATTTTATACCCAACGCAGGCTTTGCAGGTATCACATCCATCCAGACAGAAAGGTGTAGCTGGAGCAAAGCTAATTATGCTGCAATTTAATTTTGGTGTTGGACGACAATGCGAGGCGAGCAGGCTCTTGAATCCTGCGAACAATGTGCCGTAATCAGAATACGCTGACTCCGAATGGCGTCTGTTGCCAGTTAGCTAAAAAAACCATTTGATATTTGTGACACAAGCTCAGGGCTTTTGCTTGTGGTGGAGCTGGAATGAAGCATGGCTGTTGCAGAGCAGGGGCTGTGCTTGTGCCTTTCTTCCCCAAGAAGCCACGCTTAGGCCGATGGGATGTTGGAAGTCAGAACCTGCGTTTAAGTAATGCCAAAAAAAATTTGCAGCAGGTGCCCCAGTGGGTTAATTTTTGTCTTCCTAAGATGTACCAACCCTAAAAACCCGTAAGGGGAGTGCTTAAAGATGTAGGTTGTGCTGTAGGCAAGCCTTTGCTGTCGGTCTGTGTCTGCATGTTCAGGGTGAACATCTCTCCCCAGCTGAGGCTGCCTGCTGGGACAGAAGGGAGAGGGTGGGAGAAGTTGAGGTTGAGGTCTGCCTCCTGCCCAAATCTGTCTGGGTTAGGCCAGTTTTAGGAGCTCAGCCAGTCATCTGACAGCCTGTGCTGTCTCATTTGTACCTGAGCATCTGGCAGATCCCCTTCTAAATGACTTTTAACACATAAATGCAATAAAGGGAAGGGATGGCAGGCTCTCATTTTCAGGCTAAGTGGCGAGACGTTTTTCCTGTTTACACCTTTGGAGGAACCATTACATGAAATATTGAACAGGAAAACTCTTATTTGTCTCTGAAGACCTTTTTCCTGGTCTAGAAAGATGTGGAAAATTCTCGTGTCTTATTAAATTTAGTAGGAGCCAAGGAAGACTAACACACCTCAATGACTTGTACACCAGGTTTCTGATGTAGTGGTGTTGTTTGGGGCTGCCTTTGTGCATGTTTCTGCATGATATTTAAACTTAAATAAAAAAAATCTATGTGGAGCAGTGATTTTTATCTCCTGACTGCAAAGCTGTGCTTCCTTGTGTCAGAAAAGGGCCAGGGTTTAATGCTATCTAGTGATATGTCTCTTATCAAAGGGAGGAGACAGGTTTACAATGCGGGGTTGCTCTAAATAGAAAGTACTAGTCAATGTTTGTTGTGTGGGAGACAAAAACCCTGCATCACCATCAGCTGGCTCAGTTAACCTGGCTGGGCAGGCAGTGTTTACTGTTGAGCTGGGATTTAAAAGAAAAAAAAAAAAAAGAGGAATGAAATAAGGTCAGTCAGATTTTAAGTATTGCTGTTCAGGTGTCCATCAAGGCTACCACGTGCAGCAACCTCCAATGCAAGAAGCAAACCCTGAAGTCTAAGTGTCTAAAAGCTGTTTGCTTTTGTTATTGCCAGAGGTTTTTTGGGTGCCTCTAGAGCCCTTTCTCAAAGAAAAGTCCATCAGCCCATGCTGTCCCCCCTGGGAGGACTTTGGAGATGACTCCCCAAGCGCAGCAGGTTTGATTTCAGCATAGGCAGAAGGTGTTGGAGCTGTGCTTCTGACAGAATGCAGCCCAGGCTAGGGGGGCTCTGCGTAGCTGTGAACACGTGCAGCCCTGTGTGCACACAAACACGCACAAACGGGTTTTTTTAAAGTCTTGCCCCTGCAGAGTTGACAGGGCTTTGGTGCCTTCTGGAAGAGAAGAGCTGTGGTTTTTCTCCTTCCTCTTTGTCTTTATGTCCTGCCCAGTCTGATGATCTCCATTTCATTCTCCTTTATTTTTTGTGGTTTGTGTTTGCTGCTTCTAATTATTCTTTTTTCCTTTGGAAAGCACTCTCACCCTGTCCTTTTGCACTCGCGTTTTTCATTCATCCTGTTTAGGGCTGGCAGGCCCTTTTCCTGCATGCCATGCTCTCTTTTTCCTGCATGCTTTGAGGGTAGGGAGGGAATCAGAAGGCTGTGCTGTGTCAGAAATGCCCCTGTGGGTGTGCACCACACACCTGGGTAGGGTCAGCAGAGGTGATAGAGAGCGCTGGTGGTGCTTGTTGGACCTTGGTTTGGTGGCCTTTGACAGTGTGCAGTGTTAGCCGTGCCTCTGGTCCCTTCAGGCCTTGTAAAAATCACTGGCTGTAGTGCTGCTTATTTCCAGTTTTCTCTCCTCTCTGGTATTCACGTTGGTACCCACTCTCATTCCTTTTATCTATTTGTCTCCCGTGTTGCATGCATAAAGACAGCTTCTATCTTATTTTCCCTATGCAGCTGCGAAGAGTTGGAGAAGAGTCTTACCCTCATTTGCAATAAGGGGGAACTAAAGATAGAAAGCTTATGACTTTTCTGGGGCTAGGAAGGGAATCCAGGTCAGGGCTGAGACTTCCACGCAGAGTTGGTTTTTTTATTTTTTTTCCTGCTTTTTAGTTTGCCAGGCCTTGCCTCCTCTAACGCTGCAAAGGTTTCCATCTGTGCACAAGTCGCCCTCGCTGTTCTGCTGAGTTGCAGGCGGAGTTATCGCCTGCCTGTCATTCCAACGACCTTATTTCCCTAGACTTGGAACACTCTTTTCTCCATCTGAACCCGATCTTGGTGTGCCTTTGTTGTCTTCCTATTAAAAATAACTCACCTTTGAATCAAAGCTGCGTGAAGCAGATTATGCAAGGGTTGTTGGCAGTAAAAAGCATCTTTTTTTTTAAAGGATTTTGAAGCTTCTACGTGTATCGTTTATTCTGACCCCCTTGTTTTTGGTTGTACTGGGTGTGATGCCCCCACTTGGTTTTGGCAGGCTGGGAGGTGGCATTGCTGGCTGTCAGCCCTGGTAGTCCCACTAGGAGATGTAGTTCAGGTGGCAAAGCATTATGTGGGTCCTCTCAGAAACTGAAGTTAGTCATGAGTCTGGATTTTGTGGTCCCCAAAATCCCAGACTGGTCTAATGGAAGGTGTCCTTGCCCACAACAAGGGGNTACAAATCTAGGAAATATATGGCATTATATTTTGTGTACTATAAAGGTATATTTTTAATCCTCTATACCAATTTATATTTCTCTTCCCAAATAAGAGAAAAATCAAAAGGTTTCTTATATGAGAATGGGGACCAGGATACCTGAGGATTCTTATTAGCCATTCCTTCCAGAAGTGAGGAGGGATAAGACTTGTGGATTGCAAAGACCAGGTCTCTCTGTCATGCAGTGTTAGCTCTAGTATCTGTCCTATGGATTATACACTTAAGGTGTTAAGCAGCTGTATTGAATGTTTTGCCCAAGTGAGCTTGGGGACATCAGTATGGCCAACAACCAGAAGTATAAACTGTGTAAAAAGCAAATCCTTGCTGCATAGGTGGGTTATGTTTGTAGGAGGAGATGGGTGCCTTAAGTGAATGAATCAGCCCCTGCTTTTTGCTGAGTTTTTGCCTGTGCTGAGCTCAACTATTTCCTAACGTGGTGGGTCACTACCCTCAACCTCATGCAGCCTAAAATTTTTAAAAGGTAGGAGTTAAGAAAATCAGAAGAACATTTCAAACATAGCACATTACTTCCCCCCACCCCCAATGAATAAGTATTTCATTTAGAAAAAGAAAATAAGATAAAACTTCAGAACAAGAACAATAAGCCCAAATTATGCTGACAAATTGCTGGCAGCAGCTCTGTTCCTCCAGGGCAAGGGGATGAATGATTATACCTGCAGCCAATTCTCTGGTAGCCTGGAGGAGTGAAGGTTTGTCCAACAGGTAAAGGAGTTAGCTGTTCCCCATCTCCAGTTGTTACACAAACACAAATGAGCCCACAAGAGGGCTGTGCTCACAAAACTTTTGAGAAGATGTATATCAAAAGATGCTGAGTGCAATTTTTATCACCTGTAATAGAAAGCCATTTCTTTTATTCATGTACTTATGGCCATACCTTTGGTTCCTTGGCCAGAAGCTCTTCTTTCCCTTTCATATGCTTGGTGCTGAAAAAAAAATCCATTTTATTCTGTAATGTAAGCAGAAGGCAATGGTTTTTCCCATTTCGTATTAATGTTAACTTCTGTTAGTTAATTAATGTGAACTAATCCAGCTGTTCTTGGATTGGAATAATAAGTGTATGTCATGATATTTATATGCTATACAAAATACTCAATTTAGCCATTAATCAAATAATTTTGTCTGTAGCTTTTTTTGTTTATTAAGGCTTGATGTTCAGCATGATACAAGTCAATAACTGCTTTGGAGGCCTCAATCAAATGTGCTCCTCCTTTTGATGGGGCAGGCACACTGGGACTTGCTGGGGCTTGTGCTTTTCAGCCCAGCATATCCACCTCATAATGGTCACAGGAGGCAATTGGTCCTTCTGGAATGGTTTAAATACACAAATTTTCTTTATTTCCTTTCCTTCTTTTTCTTTTTTTTTTTTTTTTNACCAGAGTACTTCACAACCTTCAGAACCAAAACAAAGGTCAGGAAATGTATTTCAAATGCCATGGCTTAAGATAAAACGTGTTGTAGAAGGTCCTTTGCCCTTAAAGTGGTGCAGCATTAGGGCACCTGAATCCCCTTTTATTTTAAATCAGTCATGCGACCATGACTCGAATCAGTCACTGGCCAGA
>VZUA01102580.1:10000-11335 GCA_013401035.1 Horornis vulcanius
AATCTGGTTTTATGATCATGTTTCATTCAAGTGCTGTTAGACAATAAAGGAATTGTGTTTCCTAAAAAAGGTTGAGCAGTACTGATTAGCATTGCAAAGTCTGCATTTAACAAGATTAGTTTTTAAACTAAACCAGTATATTTTAATTTTTTATATGCGTGGATTTAACGTACATGGTGAATAACATCTCTTTATAGAATTTTAAGTATTTGAGACTCGTTATTGTTTAAAGAAAAGTTGCTGACTTCATCGCAAGTGTAGCCTAGTAAAAAATGGGGCCTGGAATGGTAAACTGTTGCAGAGCTGAGGCAGAAACTGGTAACCTTCTGACCTCTGACTTTTACTGGAAAATGATATGCAACATAAATTCAGGGGGCCTTTTTTCTTTCAAGTATGTATATGTATATATTCTAGTGGTGCTGTTCACAATGCTATAGTTTAAGTGGTGTCAACTCATTCATTAGAGCCCTTTGCTTTTAGAGCAAACTTTAAATCCATGGGGTTTTTTTTTTAAGGCTGAAAAAGCTGCCTCGAAAATGAGCTTTGAACTAAAATGTGGTGTTTTGAGAGGTTTTTTTTGTATTTGGTTAGGGCTGCTCTTTTATTAGACGGACGTGCGTGTGTTTATGTGGATATGTGCGTGGACAAAACATCTGTGGGGAGGCTTGCCAGAATGCTCCTAGACCATGCTGGAAATTGAACTTAGTTCCTGGTGTACTTTTAAAGATTTTCAGACTTCATTTTCTCCTAAATGTGGCGTTTTAGTGGTCATATTTGACGTGTTATTGCCATCCTGGTCTGTTCCTAGCAAGGTGCATGCTGCAGCCTCAGTCAGGAAGGGTTTTCTAAAGAGAGTTTCAAGCCTGAGTCCTATGAAATATCCACAGAAGGACTTGTCAGGGATGCTTTAGTCAGTTCTGAAACTGTTACCAAATCCCGGTGGTTTATTGAGGCTGGAATCGCTGCCGGTGCTTGCTAGAGTGTTTTGTGAAGAAGGCTCAGTGCATTAAAACTCTGGAGAAGTGCAACTAAAGTGGGAATTTGATAACTGGAGCTCTCAGGTCGAGTTTGGAAAAGGAATTTTGGAAAAGAGATCCTGTCCTGGGGGGTCTCTGTTACCAAGACTTGCCTTCCGGCCACTTGCCATCTTTGCAAATGGCATTGAGGAACAGGAATGTGGTAATGGTAGCGGTGGTCTTGCTGAGCTTTGCTTTATGTCTTGCTTATATTAAATACTCTGAAGGTTGAGATGATGGGAGAAGCTCATTTGTTGGAGCACACCCATGCCTGCATGTACACCTTCTGTAAAAAAACAAAACAAACAAAACAACCCCA
>VZUA01102595.1:0-12387 GCA_013401035.1 Horornis vulcanius
ACTGGATGATCTTGGAGGTCTTTTCAACCTTAATTCTGTGAATCCAAATTCTGTGTCTTTTGCCACTGTCAGGCAGGCAGACTTCTCAACCACTGTCACTGCTGGAGTGCTGCTTTCAGAGCCCACAGAGGAGATGGCTGAATGGAGTGAGGTCACCTGGGGTTTCTGAGGGTGGCCTAGAGCAAGTGTCAGGTTGTGAGGCAAACTCAGGGGGACTTTGCTACAGCTGACTTCACCTGGGAGCTGCCCTTCTCTTACTGTTGTGTTTTCCCTTATCAGCACTCAGGAGGTTTGCAGTTTAAGAATGTGAGTGTTCAGAAATGGGCTTATGGAGCACTGCTGCCTGTGATGCTTAAAATGAACACAACCTCTGTTGCAAATAGAGAAAGGATGTTTATTCTTTCTCTATATAGGCTCTGTTTGTTATGGCTTATCTTGGGTTATGAGGATTTCTTGGTTCCCTAGATGGAGTGATGGTCCAGATAACTGCTGAGAACATGGACTCTTTGAGACAGGCCTTGAGAGAGATGAAAGACTTCACCATCACCTGTGGCAAAGTAGATGCTGAAGACCCTCAGGAACACGTTCACATTCAGTGGGTAGAAGATGATAAAAACTTTAATAAGGGGTAAGTAGAGGAGCAGTCACTTGACCTTGGTGACTGTTAAAATTTTTAATTGATCTTGTAAGGCCGATGAGTCTTCAAATCAATAGGAATTAAAAATCTGTGCCTCTATTTTGACTGATAAGATGCAATTAATTGTAATGAAAATGGAATAGAGATACCAGAACTTTGGGGCATCAATTTAGGAAATTGGCAATGCTATGGATTTTTTTGGCATTGCCAATATCCAGTTACTGGAAATCACTAATCTGTCTCCAACTCTCAATGCTGAACCCTGCACACTGTGGTCACTTTGCTCTGTTGGTGCTTAGTTTGCATTAAGTAGAGCTGGAAACAAAACTGCTGAACATCAACAGTATCTTAGGACACTTGACAGTTAAGCCAAAAGGAAGGTGGATTTGGCAGCTGAAGTATTTGTGGCAGTAAAGTGCTGTTGTGATGGATTCCGTATTTCAGGACTCAGCACCTAGAAAGAAGGACATTTCTGTAGTTTCAGGCTCTCCAGATCAATCTTAGGTTCTGCAATCAAGTCCTGGGCTGTGTAAGTTGTGTTTCAGGTATTGATGGCCTACACTGAGCTTACAAATGAGCAGAAATCCAACCTGTATGAAACACCTCGTTACTCTGTCAGAACCGTACAGGATCTCAGCTCTGCTGCAAAGCTTTGTTGAAAACCTTCAGGAAGGTCCTTCCTGCACCTGTGTTGTGCATGTGACCCCTTCCAGGAACTGCCCTCTGATTCCAAGGCCATGCTCTTCTGCAGAGGGCTCTGTCCAGCTCGGGTCTTGTGCTGAGTCAGAGCTCACCCTCGTCCCTCCCTTTTGCAGCGTTGTGAGCCCTATCGATGGCAAATCCATGGAATCCATAACCAGCGTGAAGATATTCCACGGCTCCGAGTACAAGGCCAACGGGAAGGTCATCCGGTGGACAGAGGTGGGTCTGGGACTGTGCCCAGGGCTGGGTCCAGCTGCCCCCCAGTCACCACAGGAAAGCAGCACCTGCTTCCCCCCGGGCCTGTGGTGCCCTTCCTGCCTGCACAGGGAGCTGCAGGGCGGCATCCTGTGGGATAAAACATCCCCCCACTGACACAGCCATAGCCTGCACTGCACTGGCTGCTGCTGCTCACAGCAGGGTGTTCAGCATGGGGGGACCACAACACTTGCTGTGTTACACACAGGAACAGTTGGTTTCATTGGCCTTTGTGTTAAAAGCTGCCTTTCTACATGGAGACAAATCTTAATATAAGTTGTTTTTCAGAAATGTTATTTCGAGTCATTTTCTCTGCAGTGTTGCATGTAAAGTGCTGTGGCATAAATCCCTCAGAAACTGCTTGCACGGCTGATGTTGCCTGTGACTCTGCCAGTACACAAATGCTGATGTCAAAATATTTAAGTGTTTCACTTTGCCTGCTGAGGAGGAATCAAGTTCCTTACTCTGCAGCTCGGTCCCCGTGTGCCCTTTTTTCCCAGGTCACTTGAGCTCAACAGAAACAAGTTCAGTGACAAAAATAGCACAGATCTTTGGGCTTGTATTAAAAGTGTAATTTTTCTGAACTTAACATCTGTTTAAAAGCAGGTTTTATTAAAACCATGTGCCAAACATAGTGATTTTCCATAGCAACGCTTTTGGCCAGATCTGAGAGGTTTCAGAGGACTATTTAAATATTCTTTCTAAAGTTTTTTTTTTTTTTTCCTCCCTAAGGGGACTTGTCTTCAGGGGTTTTTGCTGGGCTTCCCTGAACAATTACTTCTTAAATCTTCACTTGTAAAAGTTGAAATGACATCCAACCTGAATTTTCTAGAAATGCCAAATTTTATGTCTTGTGTTGACTCTTCCCTTCAGGTGTTTTTTCTGGAGAATGATGAGCAACACAGTGGTCTGAGTGACCCAGCTGATCACAGCAGACTGACTGAAAATGTGGCAAAAGCTTTCTGTCTGGCTCTGTGTCCTCATCTGAAGCTGCTGAAAGAAGATGGAATGACTAAGCTGGGTCTGCGTGTGACACTGGACTCCGATCAAGTAAGTCTTTAACAGTTTGGGTTTAACTGGGGGTGGTTCTCTTGTTCATTCCTCAGAATGGGAATGCACCACTTTAACCAGGAGAATGCTGAAGAAGTACCAGTATCAGATGCTAAATCAGGTGGTGCTGGATGTTGTTTGGTGCTTTGGGACAGCTCTTAGAGCCAATGCCCAGCCTGAATTAACGTATGCTTGACCCCCACATGGCACAAGCAGCACCTGCTCTGTGCTCAGAGAAGACTCTTCATTGGCCTTTTTGCCAGCAGTTACTGCTGTGTGAGGGTCCTGCTCATCCCAAGGAGCTGCTTTGAGAGAACAGGAGAAAAATGAGGCTCCTTTTGCTTAGGCAGCACAAAGACAAGTGGAAAAGCTGCTTTAGTGCCTGCTCAATCCAGTTCGAGTTCCTGACTTCCCCAGGAGATGCCACAGCTCCTCCTCCCTTCCTGCCCCTACTCACAGCCTCGTGTCCTGTTCTTAAACCCCACTCTTTGTATTTTTTAGGTTGGTTATCAAGCTGGGAGCAATGGACAGCCACTGCCCTCTCAATACATGAATGACCTGGACAGTGCCTTAGTGCCAGTGATTCATGGAGGGGCCTGTCAGTTGAGTGAGGGGCCAGTCATAATGGAGCTCATCTTTTATATTCTGGAAAACATCTCATAAGAGGACTTCATTTTCTGTTCAGACCTGTTCCAGCAGCAGTTGTATCTGAATCATTTGCACTTTAAAACTGGAAAATTAAGCTTTTGTTAACACTATTGGGGAAGGGGGGGAGGGGGGTGGGACAGTTGTTCCATAATTCTAAATCTTCTATGCATTGTCAACAACCAGAGGATCAGGGCAGCTTCTATACTACAACATGGCTATGCTATCCTTGCAGCTAGTCCACTTCTGTTACTGTTTAGAAAAATGCTCATGTTTAAAGACTTAATAGTCATGTACTCTCAATGCTCAAAGGGTGCGAAGATCACTGGGGCGTAAATAAAAAGTGAAATTCCAACCTTGTACTGTCTGTAGATGGACATGTAAGAAACAATCAAGACCTCCATTCTGACCTCATCCTAATGCCATTTGTGGTTATTCTGTAGACATTAAAAAGTAACGTTTACATTATTTTGATCAGATTATTGGTTGAAATACATTTGGAGAAGCCCCTGAGAGATAGGGAAAGATTCCCTAGCCATAACCCTGTTTGTCTGTGCGTCCAGAGGAGCAGGACAGGCATCTCTGAAAGTTACTGAACTGCAGTTGTGTGTGTGTAATAGGCTAGTTTCCTTCTCTCCTCTACTTACCATAAAAGTCCGTCACTTGGGGAGGTTTCTGTGATCTCCTACAACAACTCTGCTGTTCTGTACTTTGTTTACAAATCTGTCTGAAGCAGAGGGAAGATCAGCCCTAAAGTGCAGTTCCATCTTGTTCCTTGTCCCCAGTAGGTCCTGCTTTTTAGAGGCAAGTCCCACCCAGGGCAGCTCTGTCCCCTCCCTGCTGTTCGCTGTAGTGTAACGCCAGTGTCATGTAACCCAAGCCAGCTTGCACTTCTTATTGCAGCCCCATGTCCAAGCTTACCTGTGATACCAGTGTAGAGTGGCTGTTCCTGCATGTTCTGCTGAAAAAGGCTTTGTGGTCAGTTCTGAACACGTGCACTCAGCCCAGTGCTCTTGGTCTCACCTGAGAGGGCTTTGGTAAGGAAAGCAGCTGCTCGTGTCTGCCAGGGCATTATGGAGCTGGAATTGAGCATCAGCCAGAGGAAATGTGGTTCCATGTTCTTACTGTCTCCATGGAAAGCTGCTGAACAGTGGCAAGAGCTGTAAGCAGGAGAAGGGGTTTGATTTGTTTAGCCAGTCATGCAAAGCAGCTCTTTTGAGTCCTTCCCAGGAAGAGGGGTGAAGGTTTCTCCTCCTGTCTAGAACTAATTTGGTTAAGAGAGGTGCTAATTTATGGTGCACCTTTGTGGTGTCAGACATTCCTATTGCCGTCCATTCTGGGGGAGGCAGCGGGGCCTGGCTGGGCTGTGCTGTGACAGAGTAACACCAGTGGCCTGGGAAAGAGAAGTGCCAGGCCACTGTGAGGCTGGCTCTGGTTTTTAAACAAATCAACACCATTGGCTGGGCAAGGGAAAGGTGACTGCAGAGTGATACATTTTATAGAAAGGCAGCCCAGTGTCTGCACAGAATGCACTTGGGAATAAATGGCTGCTGCTTTTCAAAAAACAAAGTATGACAAATCCAATGTTCCAAATCACAGCTGGTACCACCCAGCCCTTGGAGAAGACAGGCCAGGGAACTGGGGCCAACTCCACTAACAAAAGCTGGCCAGCAAGAGAGAGCACACTACCGAACTTTAAAGGGTGTCAGATCCAAATGAAGCCTTACCTCTGGCATTTGGGAGAGGATGGGTGACTTAATGCACCTCACTTGGTGGTTCCAGCTGGCCAAAGCAGGAGCTGTGACCCAGCCCCTGCTCTTGCCGAGGTGCCTGTGCAGCCCAGCTGCACTGAGGCCACTTGATCCCCCTCTGCACCCTGGTTCTGCACACTCTGGGACACAGCTCGGCACGACACGGTGTAGGCACGATTCCACAGCTGGAAGAGCATTTCAGAAACTCACTAATAATCTTCCTCCTAGAGCCTGCACTCCAGCTTTGCCACAGCAGCAGCTTTCCAGTTACTTCAGTTGCGTTGTTACGCTTAATAATGCGGTAAAAGAGGTGAAAAATGTTTATCTTCTTTTCCTTTGCCCCAGAAGTCTTTTAGGTTTGGATTCTGTTTGTGCAAAACACTATCAACTGGTGACTGACATGTCTGCTTCAACCATAGCCTTTGAAACGACCTTAATTACCATGTTGTTAAGAAATGAGTACTTGTTTAGAAAAAAATTGTACTTTTAAAATTCAGTTAGTTAACACTGCAAAAAACTGCATATTATATTTTTATTTTCAACATGTAGTTTTGTATATTAAATTTATTGAAATTAAAAACTAAACACTGTATTGTCTTCGTCTGCTCGGGAAGACAGAGGCAGAGCTGTCTGACCTGTCTGGACTCTGTTCTGTCTCCCAACCTGCCCATCCCTGGCACAGGCACATCCTCCCCTTGGAGATCCCTGGTTTCTGTTAGCTCGCAGAGATTTAAAAACACAAACAGATTTAGTACCCTTCCTTGTATGCTGCTGATCAAAAAGCATTCCTGAAAATAAGTCATGATCCAGTTTTCTTAAAGGACAAAGTGTGACTATTTTCCCCGTCACCTGGAAGAATTGTAAAAGCCTATTTTTGTAAAAATACAAGGAACATTTGGGAAGCAGCAGAGTCTAGTGTACTTTTTTCTTTCTTTTTTAAATTAAAACCCCAACACCATAAAGGATGAAGGCACAGTACCCTTCTGCGCTGGACAAGCAGTGCAGCAAGCACAGCACACAACTGGGAGCCAGAACAAAAACAGAGGTCTGTAAACACCAACCTGCTGAGGAGCCCTGGGGCCTTTCCTTCAGAAAGGGACAGCCCTTGGAACCTCTAGTGCCAAGGGCGTGCACAGAGGAGGGACTGGCACCCCTCAACTGCTGCCTGAGAGCTCTCCTCTGGTTTAGGAAACGAAAAAAGAACCCAACCCAAATAGGCCTGGATAGGAGAGAACAGAAAAAGCAGTAGCAGACTGTTCACTGAACCACGCCAGCTGCTCAGACACTTGGGAATAGGAATTCTGGTAAAGGTCTTACCTGTGACTTAACTGAAAAGCTCTGGCACTGCCTCAGGGAATTTTTAAGGGGCTAAACCCTTCTCACAGCACCCTGCATAGTTAATGTAACATTCCTCATGGTGCTACATCAGTAGTCCCACATTAAGGCAATTCTGTCTATTTTGGGTAGAGCGGTCCCAAGCCCTGCAGCAGCGCATTCCCAGAGCCTCCCGTTTGCCTTGGAGTTATTAATAAGCACTATGGCTGTTATCAAAATAGACATTAGGTTCAGTAGTGCATTCATTTAACATCTTTGGTGCTTGCAGCTTAGCAGCATCTTCCTGCCTTCGCTCAGCCCACGACTTCCATTCCAACATTCCCATGGATCTGGAGAAAACAACACAAACAAACCCATCAGAATCCCTTGCTGCAGTGTGGAACAGGTGTTCAGAGTTCAAGGTGACATTACATGGAAAATGCTGACACCAAGGTTCTGGATGGCCAACGAGAAAAATCAATGGAGCAAAATTATTAAGCTCCAGTGATGGAAAGCGCTTGGGCACGAGGCCAAGTTGTTATTTCAGGTATGGCCATGAAATGGGTCCCTCAGCCTGACTGGAGCTCACAGGACCTCCTGACCTCCTTGGCTGGGAGGAAACCATTAAATCAGGCCCTTTGGTACCCAAATGGTGGCTCCTGTACTGAAATGAGACCTTAGTCTCTACAGTCTGACACCATTTGCTACACCTTTGCTTCCAAACAGGTGATGTCACTCTGAAGCTGATAAATATTTGCTTAACTGCCATTTATAAATGTAAAATGAAACCATATGCTAAGGAAGATGGAGCACAGAGGCTTCAGGAGATCATGTAAAGGAAGGTGGATTACTTATCACTTATTTTCTAAATAATGCTCTTAGTAAGGGTGACACCAGGAGCTGTCCCTGTATTCCAAGTGATTGTGAAACAGCATCTTTGAGATACAAACTAATCAGAGATTCTGTAACCTCATTTATGAAATGATGTCAACTCCCCATCAGAAATATAAAGAGGAATGCTACTGAAGCCAGAACTGTGTAATTAGGTCAATGCCAACAAAAGGCATTATTCAAGCAGAGTTTCTCTGTAGCCCTGTCAAGTCCTGCCCAGACCACCTCTGGATGCAGCGTTCCTACCTCAGACAGAACTAGCGTTCAAGGACCAGCCAATTTTCTGTAACTGTTTGAAGATCTTGACCACTGAGGGGCTCCCTGAGTCTCACTTTTACCTCCAGTTTCCCTCCAGTGGGCTTTCTGCCATCAAAGATCTGAAATAACCACAAAAAGAAGTGCAGTTAGGACAAATAGGGATTGTCATGTTAAATTATAGAGCCTCAGGCCACTGTGATTTTATTTGCCCATGGCCTGAGGGTGACAGAGGTTCCTGCAGGTGACTGCAGTGCTGGGAGTGCCACAGCCAAGCACTTCCTTGGACTGGAACTCAGCAGAGCAGCTCCCCCACAACCCAGGCAGGTTATCAAATTCCATAATACAAAACTCGACTGCACACACATTTATGTGATCCAAACACTCATTTCCCCTTTGGGTTTAAACACTGAGCAGAAGAACAAACCTCATCCCAAAAACATACCTCGATGATTTCTCTAACTTCACATTCAGATTCCAGCTTGTCCAGCTTCAAGTGTGCTGTCCCCACGTGTTTGTCACTTCTGAAAAAGGACCTGTGCCAAAGAAGCGAAGGGGTAAGGATTGCCAGAACATTAAAGAGGAAACAAGCCCCGAGGCCATCACTATTTGCTCCCTCTCCACATCCAGAGAGGGCTGGTCAGGACATGCTCCTGGAGCCCTGCACACCACAGTGCCAGAGGCAAACCCTTAAAAACCAGACTACAAGGAACAAGGTAAGAAAGTACTCATTTGTTAATTATTCTTTTGCAACCAAGGTAAAGATGAGGACAGCAGTGAAGAAAAACAACTAAATCAGCACTTGGAGTGGCAGCAGCTTCTGTCCCTGCCCAGGGTGACAGGGAAGGGGTCCCAGTGGCCAGGACAGGGCCATCCTCTGCTTGGGGCTGTTAAATACAACAGGCTGAAGGAATTCCCAAGGAAGTTGCATCTCCCAGCAAAACCAACATTTCAAAGGCACCTGCTGCTTTTGGCAAACTACTTCTAGGAAAAAGTCATATGAATCATTGTTTCATCTCGAAAAATCAAAACAATTTCAGTAAATAAGAACATTTCAGCTATTGTTTTGATTCACCTACATACTGGTAGTTTTAACAGTCAAAAAACTATAATTTTAGAATTTCCAGTCTGCTGGAATTAAACACAGAAGCATTTTTATCCTGTGAGGAAAACAAGCAACTTCTCCTTGCTGTAGTCACTTCTGTTGAAGAGTTTAATCGGCAACAGGTCAATCCTCACCTGAACAGAGACAGGTTTTACAATCTTGTCCAGACAAACTCCTCCAAAAAGCAACAGCCAATTCTAATTCCACAGAACTGTTCAGCTCAAAGCACAGCATTTCTTTGCCTGCATCCAAGCATCTCCCTGAATCAGTCTCTTAAAGGTTTGATAAACAACTGAACTCTAGAGTTGACTTCAAAAAGATAATTTGGGCACACCTGCTGTGTTTTCTTGGAGATTTTCCAAGATTTCAGGAGCTTCCTCTTTTACCCACTCTATTTCAGAAAAAACATGGAACCAAACCAACAAACATAAAAACCCCATCCCCCACAACCCCAAAACATCCACCCTTCTTCCTATTATCACTAAGAGACGCTAAGATATTGTCAAGCAAGACTTGACATATGCAATGGAAACTCAAAGATTGTTAATGGAGCCTCAGGATCACATCATTGGTGGAACAGGAGACTGAGACTATCAGTGAGGCCACAGCTGACTCACAGAATCATTTAGGAAAGTTCAGAATTTCTTAGCTCACATGCTGGAATACTTCCTTCACTTCTCAAGCTCCTTAAAATGAAGGATTATGTAATTGTACTGCAGCATGTGGGACACTTTGCTCATAAACTTCAGAGAATCAGCAATTCTTGCTGAATTTTTTAAAGCATTTTTCCATTTTATAACTGAAGAAACAAAGACTGGTTCATCCCTGATCAGTTCTAGGGGGTTTCTGTGAAGACTGAGAACTTGCTCTAGGCTATGGCTTCAGAAACAGCTCTAGGGAAATCCCCTTTCATCTTCAGAAGCTTTAAGGAGAAGCCCATGAAGAGACTTTTGCTTTGGAAAAATACACTGCTGGGTTTTTACCTGAAAGTGTTGTTAAACTGAAATTTAATACATATGACCTGAAACAAGTCTCCTTTGCTCACTGAGCAAAAATAATTCTTGGGAGATGGTCCAAGAGCTACCAAAGACCCCAAAGCTACAACATCCACAAAAGCATTTCTCAAAGTATTATTCATTTGTAGCCTTAGAAAAGACAGGGAGCCAACAGTCTTTATAAAAGAGCCTGGATCACTTCATCCTCTCCTTTCTCCTGAGGAGATGGCTGGGAAAAGGTGATAAATACCCCCCAATTCACAGCTCTGTGCTAAAGAGGGGGGATCTTGAACACAGAGCAGTGGAGCAGTCTGGATTGACAGAAAAGGAGTAAATTTTTGCTTCAACAGCGATGCTAGTGGATGATCTGGAGTAAAACAGTGGGACTTCAGGTCACAAACTGAAACATCTGCAGCTTGAAAACCATCTCAGAAAACCTGAGGTATCCCATCAAAACTGGACCAGGTATCTGGTATCCCATCACAGTCTTGGATCACAGCCAGCCCAAGGCTGAGGGAATACAGGCCACTCCTGTTCTGAATAACTCAGTTATGAGAGTGAGGATGACTTCCCTGAACTATCACTTGTTAACATTCATCCTGTGATCCTGCACTCTGAGATGAGAGGAGTCTGTCTCTCTCACGGCAGCTGCTCAGGAAGTATTGCAAGATCCAGTGAATGAAAGTACAAAAACATAACTAGCTCTGCCATCATCTGTCACCTGCTTTCCTGCTGTTCATATTTTGCTGCCACTTTATTTCATTATTCTACAGTTATTCCACAGAATATTTAAATTTTCTAGTCCTAATGACTGAAACCAAACTGAGTAAGAAGAATCAAAACAATGTGAAGTAAATCACTGCTTTCTCAGTCTCACCAACTCCCTTTAACACATTAATCCTCAGCTGATCTGAATCAACTTCACTGAATTTGTACCTTTCTTCACCCCCACAGGGGAAGATNTACCAGACAACTCTTTAGTGCTGGCTTAGAGATTGTGCTTCATAACCTTCAGCTCCAGCATGCTTTTCAGCTGTTAGTGGAAGCAAACTGTGCACTCACCCTTTGTGAAACACTTCGAATTTAATTCCTTTGGACCGAATTGCGCGTCGGAAGCCTCGGTGGTTGCGGTTGATGTTCAGCTTGAACAGCTGGTTGTACTCTGCAAGTGAAACAAAGGGAAAGGAAAGAAAGTTGTGACTCAAATGGTGTGCAGGGCTCTATTCCATGCAGCTTCTCAGAGCTTTTATCTCAGCTTGGCCCGTGTGTGAGAGACACTTCACAGCCACAGGAACTCCTCCTCAGGAGGGTCTGTCAGTCAGTCACAGGGTGTGTCCCTGTGCCACAGTTCAGGTCACCCTCACCTTACAGGGACAGAAACTAAGCTGCAGGAAAACCTGCACTGAGCTGACAGCAAGATACTGGAGAGAGAAAACTAGAGAGTTTAGGTCTTTCAGCAAGTAAGCAGTGTTTGTGGCTAAGACAAAAGGTACAAAATATTAAAAAAGCAGAGTAAAGTTGGAATGACTGGGAAGGGGTGTTTTGGATAATGTAATTAATACTGGTTTAATTCATGACATAATAGCTACCACCAGTATTGGGATGAGGGGGAAGAAATTGCCAACACAGCTGGACTTCACCCCACAGCAAACCCTTTCCTAAGAAAGAAGAAAGGTGGTGGGAGGATCTCTGGCCTGGTTCATAGTCTGACACCATTCTGTACTGTCCAGGGATTCCCAAGGTGTAACATTTTCCCTGCTGTTCCAGAAAAAAAGGACTCACCTGGACAATTGTTATTGTTAATTACAGGTGTTTTACTCTTTTGAGGTTGCTCCTATCAAAGAAAAAGAGACAGACATTACAGAAAACTGTCAGGTATCTTTTGAAGGCAGACTAGTGACCATTTTTATTGCCAACTCTATTTTATGACTACACCAGAAATGTATGATTTTAGGGGGTTATCTGAATAAGAAGAGTCATGGTATATTCAAAACTAAAATACTTAGAATTCACTGTGGTAACAAGGATAATACTGGAGAAAAAATAAGCCAAAACATTACATTAAATATGAGAACCATAGATAAGCTATACAGTCACAGTCAATTCAATCCAATCATCATAAAGTTACTGACTGGGGCTGTTAAACTCCATGACAAACCATGCACCTTCCATGACACAGTAATTCTGTTCCTTCTGCATTAGCTGGAATAATAAGCTTCACAAGGAATTCATCACAAATCATTCAGGGAATTGCCCTACTATTATTTTCCCTGACAATCAATCTGCCACCAAAATGAATTAACTTTTAACCTAAAGTAGAGTACAAACTAAACCTCTGGGGAATGAATAAGGACAATGTGGCCTAATTATTGCAGCTACTTTGCAAAACTGATTTCAGCTATAAAGGAGAAAGGTGGTATATTTATTTGACTGTTGGCTAAGGAGTAGAGATCCAGTTTTTCTTTAAACAAAGGAAAATAGATTAAAATGAACTATGCTGTTTCTTACACATTCTCCAGAAAATTATTCACACAGACCAGTTCTGGTTTCAGCCACCCTAAATGAGTTACTCCTTCATTAAGGCCTTGTGTCACTCAAACCTAAACACAAACCTGGGCTGACCATCACCAATTTCCAAGATTTATTTTCCAAGATTTATTGGGAGGTAGAAACCTAGGATCTGCACTCTCCCAGGGCTAAGCATTAGTCCTGCAAGAGCAAGGTCTGATTTTGTCCTACATAGGAGGAGCATACATAGAGCAGCAGGACTTCTACTGACAGTAAGAG
>VZUA01102618.1:0-11797 GCA_013401035.1 Horornis vulcanius
GGATGGGGCTTGGAGCAACCTGGTATATGTATACATATATACATACATATATAGATATATATATTAAAACACAATAATTTTTTGTGAGTTCAGTGTTTATTGAACCATGCAAACACCTCTTCCAGCAGAGGACCATGCTGCTGCTCATCCATCATTCCCTGTGCAAGTCCTGCTGATGTGCCCTGCAAACTCATCACCCTCTCAAGCCCTTCTTAACTCAAAAAGAACAAAAATCAGTTTGGAAACAGTAAAATCCACAGCCTGAGGACTGACATAGAGGCCTCACTTCAAGGGAAAAAATCAATGTATTGATGATATTTAAACTTTCCATGGGGAGAGGAAACAGTGCCAGCTATGGCAACAGGCAGGGCTGGGGGAGAAGGACTCAGCTGATGGCAGCAATCACAGCTCGTCTCCTCCCACACCCTACCTCACATCTGAATCCCACAGGCCGTGCTTGGCAAGCCAAGAAACAGAGGACAGAAACAAAAGCCCTGAGAAAAGGCAGCGATGTGGGCAGGGCCTGGGGTAGGTCGGGGTGGGGGTTACAGTTGGTTTCTGCTGCCTTGCTGCAGAATTTCTGGACTTGTTAAATGACTGTTTTTCTCCTCCCCTCTCTGACTGTTTTCCTCAACAACCATGCCATTTGCAGCTCCTGGGTCCCTGCTCAGTCATTTGGGCTGGGGATCACAGCCCAGCCCAATGTCTCTGGCAGGTGCTCCTGGCCACTGAGGCTGGGGGCTGCAGGAGGCTTCAAAGTGTGCACTGATCAGTTTCTCCTTGCCTATGACGAGCAAGTTTTCCACTCCTGGAGGTTTTTGGCCACACACATGCCCCTCACAGCTCTCTCCTCCCCATCCACTTGCTCCAAGCTTCTCCTCCTGTCTCAGGCCATGCCAGTTTGCATCATCTTTGGTTTCTCCTGTAGCTTCCACCCACACTCCCACCACCCCAGTGGGGGTTTGTGGTTCTTCAGGCAGCCCAGCACTGCCTCCAGCCCCACAGGGCTGGCTGTGTTTCAGCAGCAGCAGGGATATGGTCAGACCCACACCCCCATGGAGCACCATGGGACACAGCAGCTGCCCAGCCCCTCAGGCAGCATGTGCAGCATCCATCCCTCTGCTCCAAAGCAGAGGCATCCCTGCAAGGCTCCATGACCTTAGGACAGGTAGGAATAATCCTCTTTCAGTCAGGTGTCCTAAATCTCATTAAAACTAGTCCTGACCCCTCTGTTTCACAGCTGTGCTGTGGGCTTCAGCCTTGGTTTCTCATTGCCCTCCCAGGACAGGGGTTCTCTGCTACCTTCTCCTGCCAAAATGTCCCTAGTGCTGCCTGGCCCTGGCACCTCGACATGCCTCAAGGAGCAAGGTGGAATGGCTGCCCCGGAGCCTTTTGGGACTGGTTGGCCCCAGTGTGGCCCCCAGTGCCACCCCACTGTCCTCTTGGTCCCCAGACCCCAAGTAGGACCCTGCGAAACCTCAGCCTGGGCCTGAGAAGGGTGAATGGTGTTCAAAACATACAGAGCCATCAACGTCCTAATTCATAAATTGTGTTAATTGTGGGGCAATCGGTGGAAGAAACCCCACACTGTGGAAGGGGGTACCACGAACACTGAATTATGCTGCAAAACACAGCTATAGCCGTGCACAGTCCTCGGGCACTCAGTCTCTCTGGTTACAAATATAAGATGGGTTTAGTTAAATAAATAGTCTTTATACAAGATGTCAGACAAGAGTGTCCATCTCCTAAAAAAGTTAGGCAATCTTGGAGAATGGCCAAAAAAAACTTATTAAATTATAGTGAAACCAGACAGTCCCTGAACTCTATTGACTTTGGAAGGGACTGTGCCGGGCACTCAGCTCTGCAATGAGCTGTGCAAAGAAAGCCCCTTCTGTCCCACCAGTGGCAGCTTTTGAGCACTGCGTTAGGACTAGACCTGCAGCCACCAGCACAACAAAGCCTAAAGACTGCCCAAATCTGGGCACTCTTCCATTTCCAAACCTGTTGGCATCCAGGATTATTTCCAAACTTTGACATTCTAAGTGTGACCTGTATAACCAAAAACCCCAGGCTTGTCACGTGCGTCATCTTCAAATGCTTTTTAAAATGCTGCGTTAACGTCCCTGTGCCCTGATCACCTTCCCTGCAGACCAAGCTGGACAATAGGGTTGGGAAGACCCTAGTGTGCAGTGTCACCCAGGTACCCCCTGCCCAAGAGGGATCCTGCCCACCTGCACAGTCCTGCTCTCCTGGAGCTCCAGGAAAAGTGCCACTGTGGACACATCCTCACTGAGGAGAGCCAAAAGATGCTCTGCACATGTGCCTTGGAGGGAAGAAGCAGGTGGTCCTGCCACCCCTGTGGACCCCTGGCCTCTTCCTTAGGTAGGAGGGGTCTCAGGAGAAGATGCAGCTCCAGTTTTGATGGTGGTACCCAGTGCCCCTTCCACAGGGAAGTGAAACTGTCCACAGGCAAAGGTTCCTCTGCCTGCAGAGGCAGGAGGACAGTCTGGTGAACAGATTCAGGTCACCAAGTGCAGTCCTCCAGTAGTGCCCTACCTTCTCTCTGCCCTAAAATCTGCAGTCATCCCTCAGCCACCACTCACCCCTCTGGTGCAGGGTGACTGTCACCAAGTTTGAACCCAGCCAAGGCAGTGGCACTCAGGAAGTTGGTTGATTTTCACAAACAGACGGGGATGGAAAAAAGGGGACCGTTGGGGTGGCAACATTGCCTCACCAGCAGCTACCACGTAAAGACAGTGCTGGGCTTACTGATTCCTTTAGAGGAGATGTTCCTAAGCCTTTTTATGTTTTTCCATTGATGTTTGTAAGCAGATTGATCCTGGAGATAGGTATGAACCCAGCTTGGCTGAAGTGCCCTGAGCTATCTTACTTTCCTAGGAAAGAAACGTTGATGGTAGAGTTTGGTAAACAAAGCTCTTGTGTCATAATAGGGACATGACCCTAACAGCAATGTAGGGTGTGGTGGACCTAGACACAACAACACAACACCAGTGTGTACCAAATCACTGGCTGCAAAAGAAAAAAATCTGAGAGTGAAAAAACCAGCTTCAAACTTTGTTCCATTTGAGTTCTCAGGGTCCCTTGGCCCTCATTAATAAATAACAAAATATACAAATTAAGAAATAAGAAAAACAACGAGGCAGAGGAACATAAATAAGGGGAAAAGGAAAAGGCACTTTGCTCAAGAAAGGTGGGCTGGATTCCCAGCTCAGGACAGCCCTTGCCTCACTACAGTTTGAAGATGCCAAAGTAGGTGTTGCCGTGGTTATAATTCACTTTCGTGTAGTCTGTCACATTGACAAAAACCATGTCATCTTCCCGGAGGTGGAAGACACCTCCCACATGGATGGACTGGAGTTCACAGTGGGACTTCAAGGTGCTCTGTGTCTTTTGTCCTTTCAGCAAGACCCGGTCCTCTTCCTTGGGTATATGCAAATAAACATAGAGGGTGAAGGGTGCCAAATAATCTTTCCCGATGCAGAAGCTGACTTGGCAGTAGATGTAGTAGAGCCCTGCTTCCTCCACCTTCAGTTTCCCCTCCTTGTTGGATATCAAGCTGTTTGTGGGGCCATACATGGTCTCCTTCCACTCCAGCACTGTGGGGAGAAAGCATGGCAGGTGAGCTCGGAGGAGACTTCCAATTTGGCAGGCTGATTTGGGGGGACACCCACAGACATCTGGCCTCAAAGTCTCTGTCTGTCTGGGGGGTGCAGTTAGTGGAGAAGCCAGCCATCCCCAGCCCAGGGGAGCAGGGACCCTTCCCCAAGGTTAGAGCAGGTTTAACCCATGTTGCTGATCTCTGGCTTTGTCAGCCTTGACTGATATGTGATTGGAGGAACATTCAGCTTCCTTCATCCAGCCAGGTGGAAATGCTTAAGGAGGAAGGTTGCCTGTGTTAACCACAACAGACCGAACTCAGTGTCACTTCCATTTGCTGCCTCCATGGACTTCAGTGGGACAGCCTCCAAGCCTTCAGAGCACTACCACAATATGCTGCAGCTCTGCTCTCCAGAGCCTCCCATCCCAGTTTTTCCCAGCTGAGGGCTGCCTTTCCTCTGGAGTACTTCATCCTCTCAGCCTCCGGAGATGGCGAGACTTTACCAAGGAAGAGAAATTAACATTGCACTATTGCCTGGGTGCAGAGCCGCAAGGACTTAGCACAGTGAATGCTGCTTCCCATTGCCAAGACCATGGCCCATGCAGATCAGGTGCTGCCATGGATTTTGGGACACTTTTGGTGCCATCAGGCAATGGCTGATACAGAGACCTGGAAGCAATGGCTGTAGGAGCTGAGCTCAGCTATGACCTCTGGAATTTGGACCTCTGTCTTCCCCAGCCTACAGAGACACCTAGAAGAGCAGCTAAGGGGAGCAACTCGGCTCCAAGGGAAATAATGGGTTTGAATGCTCCAGCCCAGAGACAGTGTGCCATGGGTAGTCCTGAGGGAGCCATGCAGCCCTTCGGCCCTGACCAAGCATCCCACAGGGACATTTCCCCACATAGAGTTGAGCTCCAGGCAACGGCTACTCTCTGGACCCTGCTTTATTGGCTCAATGAGTGCTTGAGAGGGAGTTTTAAAACAGTTTCTCACCTCTTTGATCTTATCTAACACTAAGCTTTCCACAGGTGGACTGAGCTCTGGATGAAATGCTGCGTCAGAGATGGAAAGAGCAGTTGCCAATTACAGTCAGTTACTCCAGAATTAATTCAGAAGTGCTCAGATTGTGAAATCCTTGCCAGATGGAGTGACTGACCTGGCAAGTTGGTACTCACTTTGGTAATCCTTGTTGCTGTGGAAAGTCCCTCAGCTACGCGGGGGACAGAGCACTGAGAGCAGCTGCGGCCAATACAGTGGGATGCAGAAATGCAAAGGGACTCAGGTATATTTCTCAAACCTGGTGTGACCATGGCTGTGAATAATTGCAACTTGACTAAATCAGATTGGAGCCCAATGTTGCAACTGTAAAGTCCTCAGCCAGCCCATATTGCTAACAGGACCACTATGGGTGAGAAGTGGATTAAATCAGCAGATGCAAATGCGAGCCTCCTGCAGCAGCCACCCCAGCAAGAGATGGCCAGGAGACCAAACAGATCCATTTTAAGAACAAAAGAAAAAGGGGAATTATTTTCATTAAATACAAAGAAAAAGATTTTCCACTCATAAAACACCCTGGAAAGATTAAATCCCTGTGGTGCATTTCTAGGAAGGCACACACAGGGCTACTGAGGACAGCTGAGATGTGCAAACCCCCCCGTGGCACAGGTGCACATGGCAATGTGACCACTGGGGGGTTTGCTGTGTTGTGGGGACACACTTTGGTGCTGGGGTTGTTCTGTCCCTGTCCCTGCCCTTAGAGAGCCATAGGGCAGGACTGGGAATGCACACTTCTGTATCCCTCTGGCTCCCTGGTCAAGGTAGGACCAAGTGAGCCTGTCTTACCTGAGCCCGCCTTGTTGCTCTGCTGACCTGCCAGGTGAACTGCAATTGGCTCCCTCTTCTCTGCTGCAATTTAGAAAGGTCAGTGTTATTGATGCCTTAGCATCCACTGTTTCCCCAGTGCTCCCCTGCAGGGACTGAGCACCTCCTGCCCTTAATGTTTCTCTACAGGCCAAGACATCATCCCCAGATTCCATCCCCGGCCCTGAGTGAGGCAGGACATGGCCTCCACTCAGCAAAGATCTGCAGGTGCCTCTGAGGTGAAGCCTCTGATGGATGAAGCCTGTGGAGGAGATGGTGCCACCTTGCCTGCCATTGGAACAGGAACTGAATGTGGCCAAACCTCACCTGCCACAGATGTCTCATTCTTGTGCGTCAAATGGGGATGCTCATGGTGCTCAGGACCTGCCATGTAACAAGTCCACAGATTTAATATCAGGTTCAATTTCAACAACTTTGGACTGTCTATTCTGGCACCCAGAACTGCCTGCCCTGGGGAGACAGCCATGCCTAGTGCTTCCCTCTGCCAGCCCACACTGAGCTCAGTCCTACCCACATGGGGATGCTCCAAACCCCAACCCACCCCCTGCCTCCCCACCAGGCCCTGAGAAACTCCTGGGCTGTTGAAGGAAACCCCTTCCCAGGCCAAGGAATTCCTCCTGCCCCAGCAGCCATCAGTGCACTGGTTACACCATGAAACTCACCTCTCTGCATTTCAAACTTGGGCTGCTCCTTGAGGGGTCTGTCCTGTTACAACAGCAAAAATACATGTTTTTTTCAAAATCAATGACTTTAAAAACTTCTATATAAAAGATGCTCTGATCACTGCTGGGGTTGGTGATATTTGGCTCCAACAGCCCTGTCAGCTCTTGACAGAGGATACCTGAAACCAGAGAGCCCCTCTTGTACCTTCCCCAGCTTCAGACATGACCATGGGCTGTTTGCAGCCAGAAGTTTGTAGAGTCTATGGTCTTAGGTTTCATTCAATTAAAATGATGGGAAAAGTTTATTGAAATGCACATCCCTGCCCTGCAGTTGCGGTTTTCAGGACTGCTGAGCACGGCCTACCTCAGACATAATTTTTGGTGTGTTGGGTACCGTTGCAAACCTGAAGGTTTAGCTGAGGCAGGCTTAGCAGAGGCATTTGTTGTCAATGACAGTGAGGAAGAAATGTTCCTCTCTTGTCTCTAGCCAGCACAGCCACTCCTAAGCAGTGAATTCAGGGGTGAGCAGGATGAGAGCACCTCATCCCTGTCTGGGCATCCCTCAGCCACTCCAGGAGGATGTTGCAAAGGAAATTGGTTCTTCTGCATCCAATTGTAAGGAGACACTGCTCCAGCCAGAGATGCCATCCCTGAGTCCATGGGGTGGCAATTTGCTCAGCAGCCTCATGTTCCTCCTCACTGATTGGCAGGAGCTCTTTCCTGGCCCAAGCCTTGCACTGTCATTGACACCTGGGCAAAATGGGTGGAAAAGTGTTCCCAGGGTCAGGTGGGCATGAGCATCCCCACAGCCACCCAGCACAGGACTGGAGCTAGGTGCTGGACAGCAGAAAATCATTTTCAGACCGGAATCAGGGAGCAGAGCCAAGGTGGCTGCAATTCCATCCTGCCCACCACAAGCTCCAAACATACCATGGCATGCTGCAGCTGGATGTGCTCTGATCGAGAGCATTATAGGAAAAAAATAAATGAGATTTTTCAATTGGATCAACATAGTGTAAAAAGAATACTGCATAAAAAAGGGCACGTGCTAAAGTAAAGGGCATCCAGGGTTAGAAAAAAAGCTTGAGGTGAAACTCTGTGTGTGACTAGGAGCCTCTCTTCCCCTTCACGGGGATCTTTATCCACTCAACACCGTGTACCTTGCACTGGATGTTCTGGAAGCCCTTCATAATCTTTTCACAGTCCAATAATGTTGACTTCTGACCTTCTGCTGTCTGACACTTCTGTACTTTCTTCAGGAAGATGTAATCTTCATTTAAGCTCAACACCTCTTCCATCTGCCAACAGGGGAGAGAAGGGAGGGTCAATGGGATGTTAGTAGGAAACCTGCAACAGCTGGAAGCAGAGCCATAAATCCATAAATCCAGCCTGGGAAGTTCAGGGTCAAATATTCAGCATTGGGATGAGGTGGGCAGACAAATTGTGGGCAGCAAGAGCTCTCACCAGACATGCAGCACATCTGTGCCCTCATCCACTGGGAATTGAACCCATGGGGCTCATCCTGACTGACAATGCTAGGTGAGAGGTAGATTGCTCAGGATCTATTCTCTATCACCTTGATAATTGATTTAAATGTCCATCTCTGACTTTTCTTAAAGGCAGAGAAATCCCAGTGGGTGGCTTAGGGGCTTGGGCTTTTCAGTTCCTTCCCCAATGGCCCCAGCAGGCAGCTGGGATGTTCACTCAGCCCCTCACTGCCCTGTCCACATAGAGGGGCTTTAAGTTTTTTCTGTTTGCTTACTGACTAAAAGCATTGCCAACAAAACCAAACAACATGTGGGTTGGGGGTGAATTGTGCCAAGATCATCAGATTTAAAAAAAAAAAAAAGAAAGCCAGTAAGAAAATAATTAAGTGCATCCAAATACTGATTTTTAAATTTACAGCTGTTTGGTTTTTTGTTTGTTTGTTTGTTTTTTTGTTTTTGTTTTTGTTTTGGTTTTTTGTTTGTTTGTTGTTTTTTGTTTTGTTTTTGTTTTTGTTTTTGTTTTTTGGGTTTGCTTGTTTGTTTGTTTGTTTGTTTTGTTCCTTGTAAAAACCTAACATTCAGTTAAACGGTAAAGAGAAAGTGCAGCTGGACATGACACACAGCCAGGCAGAGACCTCAGCAGAGGCAGCACTAGGATGTGAAGGGTCAGATTTGAAGCCCTGCCAGAAGCTCTAAAGGCAAATTAATTCCTCTTGCCACATTTCAGCTGTGACCGCATTTCAGCTGCCTCTGATGCTCAGCCATGTCCCCCCGCAGTCACATTTCTCTCTGCCAGAGACCCTCTACACACACCAACAGGACAGCCTGCAACCTCCAGGCGGTGAAGTCCCCTTCCAGCCCTCTGATATTAAAGTCCCCCTAGCTCAACATTGCTCTCCACCCTTGTAGATCAAAAATTACACACTTAAATTTCAATTTAAGTTGAAATTACACATGTAAAAATCAGTAATATCAACCGTATCAGTGTGTCTGGGAAGAAAAATGCATTCTGGATTTTAGGCACATATTTCTTTAGCTGGCAGTCATTTCTGGCTTGAAGGAAAGTATTTTTAGATCGGTGATTTTAGGTATCATGCAGTGCAGCTGCAGCCATACCAACCTCAAAAGCAGCTTTCCAGATTTTAACTTTTTGGTAAAAATTGTCCCAAGTATGGGACAGGATCACTGGTACCGTATACCTTCAAAAACTGGAGAAGTATTAAGGTCCAGTCTTTTCTTCCCTAAACTGAAAGACAATATCTGAAGGGAAATCAGATGAAATCACCAAAACACTAAAAGAAGATTTCTTTTCTGAACCTTTCATCCTCTCAGTTAGTGTCACATCGCTAATAAGTGTTACAAAATCAGGAAAACCACCACCAAGCCTAAAATAGCCACTTGCTTGTCTAAACCACAGCCTCATGTCCACAGACTAGCCATCAGCTGCCCGGTTTACTCTTAATGTCTCTTCTTGATTGGTCATTCTCTTTTTGTTAGCAAGAGGAACAGATCTGTCCTCCTGTAAACATCTCTGTGGCAAATTAAAGCAGAAATGAGAATATGGGTGTGATAAATGATACTGCTACTTCCATTCAGTGGTCAGCACCATTTTCCACCATGTTCATCCTCGTGGTGAACAGATGTTACCAGAGCTGAAGTCAAACCATGCCAGCAATCCAGCAGAGACAGAGACAACCTTCTCCCCCTGCTTACCTTGTCCATCTTCATGTGAAGATACAAACAGAAGAGCACGGTCCCAATGGTCTGCACAACAATAAATACAGTGAGGAAGCCCATGAACATTTTCATGATGCCAGGAGATGTGCTGCTGATGGGACGGGGTGCCTCAGGGCCATAGGGTTCGTTCATCCTCTGTGCAGGTTGCTGGGGCTCCTTCAAAAGTGCTGCTTGCAAGAAGCATGAGAACTGCTGTGCACACGCCTGCTGCTCAGGGGATACAGGCTACAGCAACCTACACTTCCTGGAAAAAGCTCTTCGTAGTGGGTAGGTTTGTTCATTACCATCTCCCACAACAACAGCAACAAAAAAGTTGCTTAGACTTTCTTCTCTGTTGCACTTCCATGCTTTTTCCTACTGTTCTACCAGAAACAGAGAGAGGTTCTTATTTCATATATTCATACTTGCCCTTGAATCACAACAAAACATTCCCTGGTGGGGGTTTTTACTGCTGTGGATGAAAGTTTTGTGGCAAGTTGCCTTAAAAGAAATGAAGTACAACTACAGACCTGATGAGCAGTACTGTGGGCTGCCAGGGGCAAGGAAGCACTCAGAAATTTGGTTGTTTTTCAAAACGGGAAGAATGTTTTTTTGATTTTCATTTCCTCAAAGAGAGAGATGATTTCTGCAGTGAAGGTGCTTGGTGGAGGCAGGTGGGTTGTGCTGGTTTCTTTGTGCTTTTCCTTGTGCTCCCCATGGGTGATGTCTCTGCCTGGGTAGGCTGGATGATTTGGGAGAAAGGATCATCTGTACAGACACTGTGACCCTGGTGTTGGCACAGCTTTCAGGCTCCTCAGAAGACAGTGGGACTTTTGGCTTGGTGGTTGGCTGTACGTTTGCACAGACAAGTTTTAAGCAGCTTTCTTCATACCCTAGTGAGGTGCTCACCCTGTACCCAAGGACACAAGCCATCTCATACCCTGCCCTACTCATCCTGTTACCTGTATCTATGTACATAAGCATGAAAAGGGTTGTTGGGAATGCCAGGTACTCCTGCCAGCTTCTGACCTCCCAACATCACTGCCATGCAACTTTGAGAAACCCACGACCCCTCTTGAGCTGGCTGCAAGGAAGTGAAGTCCTGCTCCCCTTCAGCAGTCCAACATTCAGGAGTACATGTAACACTGCTAAAATAAAATACACTAAAAACCAGGTGTTCCTCATTGCTTGCAACAGGGGGTAGACCTCATTTTCTCCGTGTAAAGAAAATGGATTGGGGGTTTGTTGGGATACAGAGGAGTGGGGCTGCAAGAATATGTTGGAGAGGACTGGGAGCTGGTTTGAAGGTTTCATCCACCATCATGTAGAGCTGTTTTGAATGTGATATCCTAGAGGAGATTCTCTTATCAGATGTGCACACAGCCAATACAGGGTTGGATCCCTGGCAGGAGGGTGCTGAACAGGTCCTGCTTGCCAGCAGCCCTAGGAGAGGAGGGTACACAGGGTACACACTTTTGGGGCTGCTTAGAGCATTTCAGGATGGAGTCCAGCATCTGCTTTTGCTATCTGCCTTCTCTCCTGCATCCTGCCCTGTGTGGTTAAGATGCTGTGAGATGCAAATGCAAATGCTGATAACAAAGCACAAACACCTCTGCAACTGAATCAGGGTTTGACCTTAGCAGGTCACTGTGCTCCTAAATATAACATCCTAATCACAAGTGTGGGACGGCTCCAGGGTCTTTGTGGGCAGGAATTGAGTAACAGGGGCAGAGGACAGCTCAGGGCTGAGGCCCTGGCTGGTGCTTTGGAGTAATTTAACCCTTCAGCTTGCCAGGACTGTCACACCTCTTCAGTGAGGGGTAGGGCTCATCTTTTGGGAAGAGGCTGCCAGCTCCAAGGCCCTCTTTTGCTTTCTAGAGGAGAGAGCAACCACTGGAGTCCCTCCTGCTGTGTGCCTGTACTCTGAGGGCTGCCCACACCTCCTGACCATCCAAGGGCTGCCTTGCTGCTCAGCTCACCAGGGTTTCCAGTCTCCTCAGCAGCGTCCTCCCAGTAGCAGCAAGATGACCTAAACAGTGCTGGGGATACCTTAGTTGTGCCCCCAAAGAGGGTCTCCTCAGCATCACTGAGCTTTGGACATGGTCCCTCGGGCTTGCAGCTCTGCTGTGCAGAGGACCAAGCCCACACACAGCCTGGGGCCACTGCCAAGTGTCTGATTTTATTTCTTTTTGTCTTAAAATTTCCATAATCTTAGGAAAGACCAAGCCTGGCCTCCTCTCATGCATCTGTTCTGACATCAAGCTCCTGTATATTGTCCCTAACATGGCAAGTTTTCCACAGGCAGAAAGCCATTTGAAAATTCCCAATAATACCCCAGACAACTGAGGGCCACGAGGCCACAGTGGGGAGTAGCACCAGCTCCCCGAAGTCCTAATGCTTTCTCTTAGCTCCATCACACTCACCAGCAGTTG